>NLAW01001846.1:0-14413 GCA_002370915.1 Metschnikowia lochheadii | reverse complement strand
TACTCACTACTACTACTACTACTCACTACTACTACTACTACTCACTACTACTACTACTACTCACTACTACTACTACTACTCACTACTGCTGTTAGATTCGAGATGGGTGGAATAAATTTCATATAGAGATAGAGCTCACGTGCCTACTTAATCAAGAACCGATGCTACTACGCCCCCTTTCTTTCTGGTTAACTGTTACTACCCCTTCTTGTTAACGCGTGAGTATATTACGTACATGTGTTAGCACAAAGGCTGAGCTTGCGGGATTTACGCACAGCGCTTAAGTCGCAATGCTACAAGGAGGCATGCCCACTCCAACATAAAAGGAGGGGCCGCCACCCACGCTTGTGAGGCCAGGAGTTCTCTCAGAACAATTGAAGATAACACGGATTAGCCCTAGGTCACACTCAATAAATACAAGTCTGATAATTAACACTTCTTCTGGTTAACCATTACTACAATGCTTCGACTACCTTCCAGTAGAATATTTAATGGTGGGTGATTTCGATTAGGTAATTATCGTGCTTAAAAGAATCTCACAATTTCTACTAACTATTGATAATTGACTTACTGACTGCTCCTCACTGTTAATGTTTTAACGCTTTTACGCTTGCACTTGTGGAGCAGTGACAACGTTTGTTAGATTCCTATAAACTCAACCTAGGGGCACCGTGACAGATTTACTTATCCGCCCTGTTTCAATATTGCTGATTCCCCTTTTCTTATAGGCCAAGCCAGATTGGTCTGAGTAGCATCCAATATGCAGGTTGGCATAAATAATCCTCCTAGCAACAATTTCTCCTTGTGTTAGAAATGTGCTCATCTGTATATGCATCAAGTGTTAATTCTAACACTTGCATGCTCCTCTATTCACGTTCCGGTAGGATTACTATTACTATTACTATTACTATTACTATTACTATTACTATTACTATTACTATTACTATTACTATTACTATTACTATTACTATTACAACACGAGTATTTACCACTGCTATTAATTGTAGTAGTTGTATAACCATTAGTACTACTACTTTTACTACTTCTAGCTGCTAGCTGCTTTAGGATTATATTCTACAGCTTAGGATATGGCTTCTATAGTCTATGGAATATATATGGCCCGAAAGTAAAGGATAGAATAGATGGTTTGAGTAGCCAGTAAGGCCCAACCCACTACAGACTGAACAGAATAGACTGGACAACTAGATGGACTGGACAGAATAGACTGGACAACTAGATGGACTGGACAGAATAGACTGGACAACTAGATGGACTGGACAGAATAGACTGGACAGATGATAGACTGGACAACTAGATAGACTAGATCTATAGACTACATATATTGACTAGATGTAAGTGTTTCTAAGTGCGGTGGGTATGAGTGCGGTGGATGAGGTACTATGAAGAATGTAGTATAGTGAGTATGGTGGTATGGTGGTATGTTGGGTATGGTGGGTATGAGAGTATGGGAAATGGGAGTATGGGAAATGGGAGTTTAGTGGATATGTGAGTTGATGGTTGATGATGCCCGATACTTCTATTCCAATGTTAGAAATCCAGTTACCAACCAAATCTTATAGAGTCCCGGGTGACCTATTATCCAGTGCATCTATTGATCTAATCAACCAGTATGTATTGATTATACTAATTCTAGATATACGAATCTGGTCTGAATGACTCTAGGATCTGATTTCTCAACATACAGTATAACTAATATCTAGTGGTCTATCAGTACAGATGAAGTTTGAGGGTGATAAAAGACTGACTGACAAAGGTTAAGTAAAGCAGCATTTGACAATATTACTCTACAAATAGACTTCTATAAGCTTTCTATAAGTATAAGCACAGTGATACTGTTACACTGTTAGATTAGACAGTAAGACTGTAAGAGCTAGATAGTAAGACATTTAGAGGTAGACAGTAAGACTGTTAGAGTTAGCTATGGAGGTATACGATAAGACTGTTAGACAGTAAGACAGGTCCTGGCCTGGTTTCTTGGCCTTGTATAGACTTCTATAGCTACGACTCCACTTTACTATTCCAGACCAAGATATTACTAGAGTTTAGACTGGACTTGTTCCTGGGGTTGGTGAGCTCAGTCAAAGTGGTAGTGGTATGGCTTATTTATAAGTCACGACAGCTACAGTGCATGTTTCAACGTGTGAATATTCTAATAGTGGTGTATTAAATAACGACAGAGTAGATATATATAATAGTATGATTAAGTGAGGATTCAATTGACTGTGGATCTATTTAAATGTCGTTTTGGACTATAGAGTGAACAACTAGACTAGACAGATCAGATCCGATCCATAGCTTAAGTAGAATATAGACTAGAAGAAGTATAGACTTGAAGAAGTATAGACTAGAAAAAGTATAGACTTAAAGAAGTATGGACGTGAAGAAATATAGACTAGAAGAAGTATAGACTAGAAGAAATATAAACTGGATAGATTATAGACTAGACTTAATATAGACTGATCAGACTTGTTAGACAGCAGCAGCTAGACAATGATATAAGGTATTCTTTATCATATTTCTGATATAAAGTATCGTGTATGTTTATTACGAGAAGCTGTGTATTCAATACTAGTAGTTGTCTATTACTGGTAGCTATTTAATACTGGTAGCTATTTAATACTGGTAGCTATTTAATACTGGTAGCTATTTAATACTGGTAGCTATTTAATACTGGTAGCTATATAATACTGGTAGGAGTAGATTACTAGTGGCAGTCTAGTACTTGTAGTGTATATTTCTCCCCATATCATCTATGGAATGTTGTATGGATTCTATATTCTTAATCCATTTATGTCTTTGATAGGAACTGTTATGTTCTTTATAACGTGTGTTGTCCTAAACTCTTATATTCGTTGATGGTTCCTCAAAGAGAGGAACCGGAGTGGCTTATACAACTTTGAGAGAAACGTGGCACCGAAAACCTCTCCACTAGAACAATGGTAAGTATTGTTCTGGAATGTTCGAAAGAGGTCATCTATGCACGAAGTGCTCTGATGGCCAAACGCCGTATCACCATTGTAACAATATTAGGACTGAGAGGCTTCATAATACCTTCATAGGCAGGGCCCTGCCTATGGTGGATCTAACAAATAAATCTCTATTAGAACAATGAATCTCTTTCTTTAAATAGTGGTAAGGATTGTTTTAGGAATTATTCGAACGGACCTTCATAGTACTTTGTGCAACAAAGGTCTTTAAACGGTGTTTGCAATGGCCACTATGAGGAGTTGGTAACATGGCATAAAAAAACCACCCAAATATTCATCTCCCCACTGATGGTGGTGCCTGCTCTTCTTATCTTGCCATCAACGAATAAAGATGACTTAGTATTTAACGTTAAAACAAGAATCCATCATATGGTAGCATTCTAGTATTGTAGTATAAATAGTCTATGGTAGTCTATTAGTCTATTAGTCTATTAGTCTATTAGTCTATTAGTCTATTAGTCTATTAGTCTATTAGTCTATGGTAGTCTATGGTAGTGGACAGGGTAGGCTTAAAAAGACCTTTTGTTATTTACTCATCCCCTTAATTTGAATTATTGATACATCTCATCTTACATGCTCTAACAGAGTCATTCACTTCTACATAGCTATCAAGGTATAAGTGTTTAGCTTGTGTAGTCTGAAAATTGATGAATCTAACAGTATATTCTAGAATATATTGCTTCCATGTTCCATGTTCCATGTTCTATGGAATATTAGGTGGTGCTCTATGTTCTATGGTTGTATGGTGTTCTATGTTCTGTGTTCTAAGAAGTGTTACAGTGTTTATCAAAATTATTCAAACCAGCGTCCAGATTTAAGATTTCAGAATATTGAATTTTTTAAAAAAAAATGGTGTGAAGAATATCAAGCCATTTGGTTTGAAAGACTGTGGCAAGCGGAACAAAACTTTTTGAGTTATTGGTTTGTTTAATTTTGGTAGTTCTGGTTCCAAACATTATGCCCCCCCCCCCTGGTTTGAATATTTTTGAAAAACACTGTATATGGTGTTCCATGTTATATGAAATGTTATATGGTGTTCTATGTTCTATAAGTCTTGAAAGCCTATCAAGCATAATTCTCTATAGAATGTTATATAAATATAGATATAGTGTGGGTGAATATAGTGTGGGTGACGATAGTGTGATTGAATATAGTGTGACTGGATATAGTGTGGGTGAATATAGTGTGACCGAATATAGTGTGACCGAATATAGTGTGATCGAATATAGTGTGGGTGACGATAGTGTGATTGAATATAGTGTGGGTGACGATAGTATGAGTGAGTAAGACACTATCAAAAGTGGTTTGTGAAGTAATGGTCAAAATTCAATTAAAGTGTGGTCTACAGTATGAACATTTTACAGTATGAAAATTCTACAGTATGAACATTTTACAGTATGAAAATTCTACAGTATGAAAATTCTACAGTATGAAATGTCTTGAACAGTAAGCGAGGCTGCATTGTCTGCGGGATCAATTTTTTTTCTGGACGTCTATTGTTCACGGTGTCTCTTGGTGCGCCTCGCGAAGCCGCCTCGCAGTACCGTCGCGCATGACAACGCCTTTTTTTGCCTCGAGATACGAGAAACCTTCAGCATATTCACTTTATATTCGCGATACATTTACACTGCCTTGTTGGTGGGCTGTTTAATACATAAAGTGACCAATTGAATGAGCGCCCAATCCCAAAAGGGAAATACCTGATCCCAAAAGGGAAATCCCCACGACAAAAGGGGAATGGTCTAGACAAAAGAGCACATTTCTGGCCAAAAGGGGAATGGTCTAGACATTTCCAGACAAAAGGGAATAGCCTAGACAAGATATTTCCAAACATTTCTAGATATTTCCAAACATTTCTAGACATTTCTAGACGTTTCTAGACATTTCTAGACAAAAGAGAACACTTACACACAAGACCATGTCTATTAAGATCTCGTAATGTCTTGATAAGGTCTTGACTAAAGACTATTTGGGTGTGAATCTCCTGGTCCTTTAATTAACCAGGGTGTAACATCCAGAGGATGCTTCATACTATAAGACACTGACCTCATAGTCTCATCAAGATATGCAAACACTTCAGATGAAGTGTTTACTTCAGGAGGAGGAGAAGAAGAAGAGTTGTTAGTGCTTGTTGAAGTATTACCAATACGAGATCTTTTGGTTGGTCTGGTTCTTTGAGGCATCTTGGTATACCTCAGGCAGTTGATGTTCGATTAAAGTTCTAACAATAAAATGGGGCAGAGTCTCCATTTTATATATATGGAGATTCTTCCTTCACCATAGCAACAAAATATTGTTGCTACAATTGGTTGCTATGAAAAACTGATTGCTATGAAAAACTGATTGCTTGTTATCCCACAAGCCATGGGCTAGTAGTGCGCTCTTTGATTGCAGTTTTTCAACAGGGCTAAAGACTGTATGAGCGTAAGGCGCGAAAAAGAAACGAAAAAAAAAAAAAGCGATATTGTGGACCATAATAGATAATGTCTAACTAACCGCACTTAATAGACGAGACCAGCTGACTAATGGAATTCACAATCTGAGTGAATTAAACTATACATACTAAACACTATACAGACTAAACACTATACAGACTAAACACTATACAGACTAAACACTATACAGACTATAAAGACTGTATGGAGTGTATGGACAGAACAGATACCTAACTAACGTCTTCGACTAAAACTTTTGTCTATTGTGCTATTGTATGGTTATACCATTTTACTAAAGTATTGTACTGCGTTTTTTTCACTGCACTATTGTACCATTGTTGAGGTTGGCTGAGCGCTTGGCTGAGCGCTTCGATGCAGGTGTGCATATTGCAACTATTCAAGCTGTATTTCCAAGTATGGAGAGGCTGAAGCTCAAACAATGCATTCAGCCCAATTGCCACCCAAAAAACGAAAAGCCACTTTGCTGCGTCATTCGGAATGCTATATAAGGGACTTTTGGGATGCTGTTTTAATTGAGTTTTTCTTTTTGAAGAACCATAGCAAACCATGAAGTTCACTCACTTATCACTTGCTGCTACTTTCGCTACACTTGCTTTCGCTGAGAAGTACGCCTTCTTCGCCAAGCCAGAGGGAGGAGACATGATTCCTCTCAGTTCAGACGACTATAATGGCCACAATATGTTGTCCTATCATTCCGAAAGGAAAGAAGAGCCTGTCCTTTTCAAGAAAGTTCTCAATTTTTATAAGACTGAACGTGAAGAATATATGGGTGATTTCGAAAACTACATTGCTTACCCTTCAGGCCCAAAGCTCTTTGATTTCGAACTCAGTGAAAAAGTGAACGGATTGGTCACAAATGCCGGAAGTCTCGGGTGCCGCAGCCCTTCAGACTCAAACAGATTCTTAGTTTTCCTGTCTCAGCCATCTGACATAGAAATTGAAGATTGCATAAAGTTGGAACTCTACTTGCAAGTTGTGAGTGATGATGATACATCCAGCATTCTTTCTACTGGCTCACTGAGTGTTGAGGCTTCGAGCATTTCCTCTGAATCTCACTTTTTGACCAACAAAGTGTCTTCTAACTCTGTTGCTGCCAGCTCTGCTTCGTCTGCTTCGTCTGCTTCTGCTTCTGCCTCTTCTTCTCCAGAGCTGGGTAACGTTTGTGCCTGTATGGAAGCCAGTCTTGAGTGTGTTGCCAAGCCCGATGCTGACGTCCTGCAATTTGGAGGCATCTTCAACTGGGCTTGTGGACAGGCTGGTGTTGACTGTACAGCCATTTCCCAAGACGGTATCTACGGTGCTTGCCTGGATGCCCAGAGAGTGGGCTATGTCATGAATGCTTACCACCTTGCGAACGGAAGAGGTGATGGTACTTGTGACTTCAGTGGAGTTGCTACTCTCCAGAAACCAAACAACCAATGTGAGGTTTCTGCTTCTGCTGGCACTTCTGCTTCTTCTGCTTCTTCTGCTGGTTCTTCTGCTTCTTCTGCTGGTTCTTCTGCTGGTTCTTCTGCTGGTTCTTCTGGTTCTTCTGGTTCTTCTGCTGTTTCTTCTACTTCTGCCGGTGTCAGTTCTGCTTCCAACTCTGCTTCGTCTGCTTCTGCTTCTGCTTCTTCTTCTCCAGAGCTGGGTAACGTTTGTGCCTGTATGGAAGCCAGTCTTGAGTGTGTTGCCAAGCCCGATGCTGACGTCCTGCAATTTGGAGGCATCTTCAACTGGGCTTGTGGACAGGCTGGTGTTGACTGTACAGCCATTTCCCAAGACGGTATCTACGGTGCTTGCCTGGATGTCCAGAGAGTGGGCTATGTCATGAATGCTTACCACCTTGCGAACGGAAGAGGTGATGGTACTTGTGACTTCAGTGGAGTTGCTACTCTCCAGAAGCCAAACAACCAATGTGAGGTTTCTGCTTCTGCTGGCACTTCTGCTTCTTCTGCTTCTTCTGCTGGTTCTTCTGGTTCTTCTGGTTCTTCTGCTGTTTCTTCTACTTCTGCCTGTGTCAGTTCTGCTTCCAACTCTGCTTCGTCTGCTTCTGCTTCTTCTGCTTCTTCTGCTGTTTCTTCTACTTCTGCTGTTTCTTCTACTTCTGCCGGTGTCAGTTCTGGATCGGCTTCTTCTTCTGCTTCTGGCTCTGGCTCTGCTTCTGTTGCTTCTGTTGTCAATGCTCTTGTTTCTGGTTCTGCTGCTGCTTCCGTCGCTGCAGGTTCTGCCTCTGCTGCTTCTGTTGCTGCTGGATCCGACTCTGCTGCTTCCATCGCTCCATCTCAATGGAACTCTTCTACCGTCACCAGAGAATCTACTGAGACTTCTACTGTCTGCACTAAGTGTCAGGCTGGTGAATCTTCTCTTGTCACTGTGTGGAAGACTTACACCGACTACACCACTTACTGCCCAGCTGAGACTACGTTGACCATCACCAAGTGTGACGAGGAGTGCCACCCATCCACCGTGACTGTTACTTCTGCTACTACCTTGACTATCACCGGAAAGTGTATTGTTCCTGAGACCACCGTTGCATCTGAGCACCCAGTTGAGACTGGCTCTTCTGCTCACCCTGTCCAGTCTGCCCCTGCCCACCCAGTCGGTTCTGCTCCTGAGCACCCAGCTGAGACCTCTGTTGCCAACAAGCCAGTTGAGTCCGGTAATGGTTCCAACCCAAGCAAGCCAGTTCAGTCCGGTAACGGTTCTGCTCCAGGTAAGCCAGTTGAGTCATCCAGTGCTCCTAAGCCTATCAACGGTAAGGGTAACGGTAACAACAACGGTGACAAGGTCAACACCAAGCCAGCCTCCGGAGCTCCTAACCCCACCATGGTGAGTGTTGCTTCCAACCCTAAGTCGAGCAGCAGCTCTGAGCGTGACACCACTCAGACTCTCACCAGCAGTGTCACCCTTCGTCCAGTTTCTTCGTTTGACAACGGAGCTTCTAAGAATGGTGCCTTCGGTGCTTTGGTCTTAGGCTTTGCTGCTTTGTTGTTGTAAGCAGGAAGGTTTTGTTCCTAGTTTTCGAAGATATCTAATACCTTATCTCATACCCTTGAGATTCAATTCGAATCAAGTGTTTTTTTTTATTTGAAAAAAAGGGTTTTTTTTTTTAAAAAAAAAAAAAAAAGAAAAAGAAAAAAAAAATTAGTAGGCCCATTAATGACTACCCAAGCCTCTGTAAATATGTACTTTATAAGCATCCCAAGTTTCCACTGTTTATATGCAGAACAGTGGCCATTACCACGTCTTAAAATACTTTGCAGTGGATCATGCTTAAAATTAGTACTACGAACAACATTTAGTGTACAACCAAGAAAGAAAGCTGTATAAATGAGTAGTCTTTATGACTGTGTGGCTAATTAATAGTATGACTGACTGTATGACTGAGTAACTGTGTGACTGCATGAGTAATTACTCGAACTGTCTGGATCTATATTTCTATAAGAAATTTAGTATGAGTGCTGAGCAGTAAACAAAGTATATAAGTAAATATCTATCCATCAAGGAATTTTAGAAGTTGGAATTGGTTATTTCATGTGAGATATGTGTTATTTTTGGTTGTTTTTTTTTTTTGGCATATAAGTAAGATTCCTGTACATAAGAGTCCAGCGAAAGTGGTTTTGGAAGTGAATAGCGTGGTATCGAGAATAGGAGAAGGTCAGGGGGGATTTGCCCTAGGCTAGGAGCAGATTCTTGGAGCACGAGAAGAAGAGGGTGGTCTTGTTGTATGACGAAGCCAAGAGCATGTCATTTGAAGGTGCCGAAAATCCCAACAGCGAAATGCGATCTAGGTCATGCGGAGACGGTAGGCAATTAAAAGACATGACGTCGCTGAACCATCACTTGTGTATGGGGGAGAAGAAGGTAGCCACTTGTAAAGGTATGTTTACTTAGTAGTGTAGTGTAGTGTAGTATACGAACACGCGAAGTGAGGGCCTGTAGATTACTTAACACTAAGTGAACATTTATGGTAGGTACATCAGGAGGACCTTTCAATAACCATGGAGTACAGTCCAGCATACTATACTGAGCACCATTGATAAAGTTCATAGTCTCATCAAGATAGGTGAATACTTGAGGAGTTACACGAGAGCTGTTTCTGGTGGGTCTGGAGGTAGAGGACATCTTTGTATGATCCTCTCAGACAATATTCTGATTAGTTTACTAACACTAGGGTATGGACCAGAGTCCCATCTTATATAGATTTCCAGGACTCTGCTAGACTTTCCACACAAGAACGGTGTGAGAGCTAGACCTTCCTATTATATAGAAAAGGTAAGTATAGCATCAAGGAGTAAGTATAGCACACTCTGGGATTTTCATGTGTGCGCCTTCCTTTTCTGAAATGATCATTCATTGCTCACTTTCAACAGGGCCGTGTACTGCACATAACGTACCTCAAGTAATTCCCCATAATCCAGTAACATCTCCCCCAATAAGTTATTGGATAGTATTTTTGGGCTGTTTCTTTTATATATATATATATATATTATAGTTGTGATGGTTGATTTTGTCCCATCCCCCCCCTTTTTTTTTGTCTCCCGGTATATTTGGCTAGTTCGGGTATTTTCCTCTTTTATACCTGCACATACCCCCTTTGGGCTAAAACCGATATGATTCCTAAAACTGTCAACATTCAAAGTCAAGGTACTTCGGATATATGTGTTTTGTATGCAGACCAGTAATGTGCTATGTGTAGATTATTAGTGGGAGAAAATCCTTTACCCGACTCACAACTCGTTTAGAACTTGGGTCTTGTAAGGTACAAATTACATATCCCTGTATATTAATACATATACCAAAACATATACTAAAACATATACTAAAACATATACTAAAATATATACTAAAATATATACTAAAGGATATACTAAAATATATACTAAAGGATATACTAAAACATATACTAAAACATATACTAAAACATATACTAAAACATATACTAAAACATATACTAAAACATATACTAAAACATATACTAAAACATATACTAAAACATATACTAAAACATATACTAAAACATATACTAAAACATATACTAAAACATATACTAAAACATATACTAAAACATATGTTGAAAACTCCAGATAGCACTAGTTGTCTATCACAGCTCACACGTTCAAAACAGAATAGTTTTGAAAAACATTGTAAGTGTCATTAGTTAGACTTCGCAGTCGCATTGGATTCAAGCTCGAAGTTAAAGAAGTAGAATCTGTTAAACTTTGTAGTTCCAAAGTCCATAATTTTCTGCTACTGTTCTGTATTAAGAGATCCGTGAAATTCTGGTTACTCGTGAGATCGCTCAACCTAGAGCGGAATCCCTTCTGTATACACTTGGGATTTCCTGGACTCCTTGTTCCTCCACCCGGACTCGGTATTTCCTTGTCTAAAGTCAAACCTGACTACTCTTGACACCAAGACCCGGATACAATACTAGTCTGCACTCATGCGTTCCTGGGAACCTTATAAGGCTTGTCCAATTCCGCTATACTGCAGGTATCACCTTGCCTGCATACACGGGTCAGCACATATCACATGTTCAACAGAATCAATCCAATGATTAGTATATTGGGAAATTACGCCACATGATATAGAAAAAGTATGTTTTTTTGTTTTGCCTTGATTGAGCAAACTGCTGATTAAAATCAAAAACGTGTTTTCTCTATAAACCATGATTTAGTATTTGTTGAATATGAGAGATATGGTTGTTGGATAAAAAATTCATAGTCTCATCAAGATAGGTTAATACTTGAGGAGTTACACGAGAGCTGTTTCTGCGGTCCACCCATTTCTGCTGTCCAGCCATTCCTGCTGTCTAGCCATTTCTGCTGTCCATGCATTTCTGCGGTCCACCCATTTCTGGGGTCTGGCTGTCAACGAGTACCTAGCGTGTACGGATGCAAGGTACTTCGTGGATATGTTGTATGCCGACCAGTGACGCACAGTCTGTAGGACCATAGTGTGTTGGACAATAGCACCTAATAAGAGCGCGCACGGCGCTTTAGGCTTGCAGGGCACGTCTCTTACTAGTTTCCCCAATCTTGGTTGTCCTGACAACCAAGGGTCAGTGAAGGCCTTCGCTACACCTTTCATTAGTTAACTAATCGAATATCTCTACTTAGGGAGACAGACCAAGATGCCTCCCAGATCCAGACCGACCCACCAGATCTCCTTGTACTGACACTGAGGCTCCGCCTACGATGTCTGAAGTAAACACTTTACCTCAAGTTTGTTTACTTATCTTGATGAAACAATGAGATCCGTATCTTATAGTCAAAAGAGATCGCTGGACCTTAAACCATGGTTACTCTATGGGCCACCTGATTCCCCAGCATTCCTAGCTGAGCTGGAGTTAAAGAATCTACATAGTGGGTGAAAACTCTTCACCCACCTCGCACCAACTAAGTTCCGTACGACTTAGGGCCTATACAAGTGATTTTAAGAGAAGGTGCTTGTTAAGTGAATCTTTCTGTGGGTGTAAGTATCAATTAATGGTGTACATAGACCAAGTAGTGTACCTGGTTCTTGTTGAGCGTTCGCATAAACCCTCGCATAATCTGGAATTGTTATGACCTTGGCCTCCAATAACTCTCTCAAGTATGGTGTTTCAGTGTTCGTCTTAGATGGCTTATATTCTTCCTAAACTAGATGTCAGTGATCTATATTCACAATTGATACCCTTTCAAACACGAGCCGGATCCCAGATATGTATGGAACCATTCCGTTTGTCCCGGTTGTTTCTGTTAGGGGAAAAATCCCGTCTTGGGTCCTTGACTTCATTCGGTTCTGAGAACCGAGCTCATCCATTATACACAGGATGCAACCTTCGGGTTCATCCTCGTGCATCGGATGCAACCTCCGGAACGTCATACAGTGACATGCATGCTTAGTAATCCACTCATCATACACACTGCCTGGTTTCACCTGCACACTGTATTCGTAGACACATGTGAGCCTGGTCCATCTGCCCAACTCAGTGTTGTCACTCTGTACTGCAGATAGTACTAACCATCGTATTCTGCACGCAATGATTGTCACGCCTCACAAGTTCAACAGCTCTTTCAGCTGAAGACCCCAAAATCGTCTAAAAATAAATCATACTATTATAAGATTAAAGAATGGTAATTTTGGTGACCTAGACTCTACCCCACTTCTAGGAGGACTACAATAGTGAGCTGGTGAATTTAAAGTGTTTTAGTACATTTGCTTATTAATCCAATGTAACAATAGCCAGTGAATTTGTGAAAGGCAACTCTTAGAGAGACACCATGAGTCAATTCTTGTTAATGTGAAGATTTACCAGAAAGTGTTGAATCACGTGTGATAGAAATCTATGACAATCTAAACAGATATTATAAGTGTGGTATTTTATTAGGGTGTAGATTGAGTGAGCATAGTGAGTGAGCATAGTGAGTGAGCTTAGTGAGAAAGCATACTGAGAAGTGAGAAGTAAACAATAAACAATGACTAGTGAACAATGACTAGTAAACATTTAGGGGTGTTTCAATTGAAGTTGTTGAGCTGTGCGAAGCGCATTAAATTAGTGCCCTTCCCGCAACACACTTTGCCGTCCAGTATATTATTGTCTCACATATCCAACAAAAGCTATTAACAGAACTCAAAGTCATTGGTCTATTGTTCTATTGATCTAGTGATCTGATCTACAGTATAGTTACATTTGCCACGGATTTTGTTACAGATTTGTTTCACGCTTGTTACCATACTGTTTCCAAATTTTCTTTTGTTTTTCTCCT
Organism: Metschnikowia lochheadii; assembly: GCA_002370915.1. Classification (NCBI taxonomy): domain Eukaryota; kingdom Fungi; phylum Ascomycota; class Pichiomycetes; order Serinales; family Metschnikowiaceae; genus Metschnikowia; species Metschnikowia lochheadii. The sequence continues at coordinate 1,213 of NLAW01001846.1, read as the reverse complement.
TTGTTTAGTGCTTGATTGTCAAATACTGTTTGGTATGTTAAATGCTCATTTGCTTTTGGTGGTTACTGGTACGCATTCTCGCCTAGATTTAATATGGGAAACAATGATAGGAAAAAATGCCAAGAGAAAGAGAGCTATGTTCGCGTGTTGCATTGTATGCAGGTTGATTGTTGTCCTGGTTAATGTTGAACCCCTAAAAATACACGGATGACCACCATAGTGCCAAGCTTTTTCCCCTAGAACAATGTGATGACTTCGACTCTCCGTTACGGCACCGAGAATTGTACTTAAAGATCACTATTGCCATGTTCTCACTCAATCATCAAACATGATTTTACCAACCCACAGCTTGGCAGCTTTAACTGCTGCTCTCTTTGTTTCCTCGGTGGCCTCTCGCCCAACGGATGGAAGCAATCGGTGTGTCAAGCGTAAAAAAGCAACCGAAAATGACTTGGTTTCTATCAGATACCCTTCAGGTGAAGTCCGCCCTATTGTCGATAATGTCTGGTTCAACGGTATTGAGTGTGCTAAACAGGAATTCGATGAGATACTTCCTCACGAATGTCTTTACCATAGGGTTTGTTCAGGCCCACAATTACCATGGCTCTTCATGAAATGCGAAGCAGATCCTAAGGGGATGGAGTATGAAAGAAGTGAAGTCACTGTTGTTTGTGCTTATGACATTTTATGCACCCATGACAAGAAGCCTCCACAGCAAAGCAAAGAGGACCAAGAGCGTGAGAAAGCCAAGGAAACAATCGAGACTAAGTGCAGAGGTACAGAACATTTCTTTGGTATTAAACTGATTAGGAAGGAATGTGCTTACAAGCGTGCTATAGCATTGGGTAGAAAAAACACTCTTTATGCCGATGTTTACCATGATGACAAGGACGGCAAAGTCTGCTTTCATCAGGAACAGAATGTCAATGCCCTCCCAGATGAGTGTATTTTATGGTATGTTGAAAAGTTGGACAAGGAACATCCTCCACCAACCCAAGGCGGAAACGAATCCGACAAGCCATCTGAAACCGCTGCTGAGCAATCATCTCAAACCACTGCTGAGCAATCATCTGATACTGTTGCAGCTCAAGACAAAGAAACCAAAAATGACTTGGTTTCCATCAGGTACCCTTCTGGAGAAGTTCGTCCTCTCGTGGATACTTTTTGGTTCAATGGCATTGAATGTGCTAGATTCATTGACAATTTCGATTCT
>NLAW01001843.1:0-29503 GCA_002370915.1 Metschnikowia lochheadii | reverse complement strand
GAACCAAAGGAACCCGAGAAACCTGAAGAACCGGATCATAAGGAGCCTGAACCTGAGACTGACGAGGAGACTGAAGTAGAGCCTGAAGTAGGGCCTGAAGAAGAGCCTGAAGAAGAGCCTGAAGAAGACTCTGAAGAAGACTGTGAAGAAGAGGATAAGCCAGAGACACCATCAACTCCACAAATTGAGACTGGACGTCAACCAGAAGAGCATTCACCACCAAAGAATGATACTGGGAAAGAGCCTTCAGAGCTGGAGAAGGAGCCTGGATCTGACGATCAAAAGATTATTCCCGGGGTAGATGGGCCGAAAGAGCCCGAGAAACAACCATCTGAACCCCAAAAAGAAATGCCTAAAGAACAAAAGTCTAAGGAACAAAAACCTGAGGAACAAAAGGCTAAGGACAAACCTAAAATAGACCCCGGATCGTTAGTACCCACCAAGGAATCCAGCAGTTCGAAAAATACTCCTTCTGAAACTGAGTCTATTAACGCAAGTGGAATTTCTACCAAAGGAGACCAAACCATAAACGTGGAGGGTGCTAAAGTCGAAGGTATTAAAGTCGAAGGTAATAAGGGTGGATCTGTTATTAATGTGGGTGGTATTAGCGTTGAACCTGGTTTTAATATTGGTGGTGCTACGATTGCAGGTACTGAATCGAGAGTCACAGTGACTACGGCCACCACCTTGAGTTTTTCGGGAACCTTTGTGGTACCAGAGACCCATACTGCTAGTCCCAAGGAGTTTCTTCCAGCCGGAAGTCAAGCTGAAACCAAAGCTTCTGGGGATTCTAAGGACTCTGGAAAACCTGGAAAGACTGGACCTAAAGGATCTGGAGCTGAAGGATCTGGAAAAATTGATAAACTTGTTCAATCTTATAAAACAGGTGAATCTGGACAAATTGGACAATTTGAACAATTTGGACAAAGTGAAAAAGGTGGACAAAGTCGACAAAGTGGAAAAGGTGGACAAATGGAACCCTCTGGTGAAAAACAAGGTCAAGGACCCATTGGAATCCCAGGAATAATGGCCAGTGAATCAACCACAATTCCTCCATTTTCAGGTTCTGCCCAAACCAATTTCTGGGCTGTGTCCTTGTGGGCAGTAGCTTCTATACTCCTGGTCACTATATTTGTATAGCCCTCTTTGTTTGATTTTCGTGGATCTTGATTCCAAACTACAACACACTATTATTGATATTTTATAAACCAAAAAACATACATCGCCATATTTACCACTAACTTCACCACTTAATGCAGTACTACTGACGGCCTCAATGCAGTAATTAATACACTACTCACTAATTATTACATTACTAAAGACACTACTTCACTACTTCACTACTTAATAGACTCATTACTACACTACTTCACTACTTAATATACTACTTATGCCACAAATACAGTACTTAATACATTACTAAATACACTACTAAGTACATTCCTTAATACCTTCGAAAATACTTTCCTAAATGCATTCCTAAATTTCCTACTCAATACACTACTTATGCATTCTCAAATACACTACTTACAGCGATTTTCAAAACTATTCAAACCAATGGGAGAAAAACGTTTGGAACCAGAACTAGCGAAAATAAACCTAATGATAATTCAAAACGTTTAGTTCCCCTCCGCCCAGTTTTTCAAACCAAATGACACGATATTTCAAACACCAACTTTCTTTAGAATTCGATCTTCTGACTTCTTAAATCTAGCGGCTGGTTGGAATGATTTTGAAAGACACTGTATGCAACAAATACAGTACTTATACTACTTCACTACTTAATATACTACTAGGTACATTCCAAAATACATTCTTAAAGGTGCCACTTAATAGACTACTTAATGCATTCTTAAATATACGACTTCACTACTTAATACACTACTCACTACACTACTAAGCACATTCCTGAATATAGTACTAAGTACATTCCTAAATATAGTACTTAGTACATTACTGAAGACATTCCTAAATTCACTACTTCACTACTTAATACAGTACTCAATATACTACTTCACTACTAAATACCCTACTAAGTACATTCCTAAATACATTCTTAAATACGCCACTTAATATATATACATATGTATATATATATACAGTGTGTTAGACCTACTATGGGTAGACACACTACCCACAGTGGTATTTCTCGAGCCTACGAATGCCATTGTCTCACCCAAGGCACCTTAACCCGTGACTTGGGCTCATCGATTCACCTTACCTCGTGACATGGCGTTTAACCACCCTGCCTGAACCTCCAGTATTCACTGGCTCGCTACTTAATTAGTCGGATTCCCACTTATTGGGTATCCATCAACGAATGAACCTACGCCCAGCATAAGACGTATTCAAGAATCTAACACAGTGTTTTTCAAAACTATTCAAACTAGTACGCCAAAACTAATCAAACTAGTGCGACAAAATGTTTCAAACCAAACACTACGCAAATTTGGTTTGAAAGATTTGTTGGAACATGAGGAACCAGTACATCAGAGATGTACTGCATGTTCCATGTGACTGCATGTAAGCAGGACAGATGACACAGTGATATGCAGGAATAGGTGTGAGTGGACGACGTCCCGCGGAAAAAGGGAGCGGGCGGTAACATAAGATGATATAGAATAAGAGACGACATTGAGTTGATAAGAGTACTGAGTATAACTTAGATACATAATCGTTCCAGTCTATGCGTTAGTAGATGACAAAGCGCAACATCGTTGACATAAGTACATTTCTAGATATACTACTTAATACATTTAATACTCCACGTAACACTGCACTAAGTACATTCCCAAATACATTTTTAAATCCACTACTTCACTAGTTAATACACTAATAAATAGACTACTAAATATGGTAGTTAATACACTACTTAGAATACTAAGTACATTCCTAAGTACATTACTTAATACATTACTTAATACATGACTTAATACATTACTTCATACATGTTAGATTGTTGAATACGTCTAATACTGGGAGTTAAGTTCATTCGTTGATGGATTCCCAACAAGTGGGAATCCGAGTAGTCATGTAGCTAGCCAGTGAATACCAGAGAGAGTGAAGAAGGGCGGTTGAACGCCATGTCACGAGGTAAGCTGAGTCAATGAGGCCAAGTCAAGGGTTAAGGTGCCTTGGATGAGTCACTGGCATTCGCAGGCTGGAAAGATACCCCTATGGGTAGTGTCTACCCATGGTAGGTCTAACGATACACTACTAAGTACACTACTTAATACACTACTTTAAAGAATACATACTACTTAATAGACTACTTAATACATTACTAAGTACACTCCTAAATACACTACTTAATACACTACTAAGTACACACCTAAATACATTCTTGAATACACTACTAAATACTATAGTAAGTACACTTCTAAATACATTCCTAAGTACACTTCTAAATACATTCCTAAATACACTACTTAATACACTACTTAATGCACTACTTTAAAGACTACACACTACTTAATACACTTCTGAATACAATACTAAGTACACATTCCTGAATACACTACTTAATGGACTACTTAATACACTATTAAATACACTACTAAATACACTACTAAATACACTACTAAATACACTACTAAATACACTACTAAATACACTACTAAATACATTCCTAAATACACTACTTTAGACACTACACACTCCTAAATACATGCTCGATTCGTGTTGAACGTTTTGTATAAGTCACCTATTTTTTCGTTGATGATTCCTCACAACGAGAAATCAGTGCGATGTATATACCAATTGAAGAGAAACGTGTCATTGAAAAAGGCTTCACCGGAACAATGGTGATGATTCTTCTGGAATCTTTAAAAAGGGACCATGACCCTTATTAGGATCAGGCAGAGAGACTTATAATACCTCCATAGGCACTGATCTACCTATAGAGGATCTGACAATGCACTACTAAACACATTCCTGAATACACTACTTCACTACTTCACTACTTGATGCACTACTCGATACAGTACTCAGAACACGATTCAGAACATAACTTAATACACTGATTAATACACTATTCAATACATTACTTAATAGGCCACTAAGTACATTCCCAACTACGATTACTATACTCTCCATTACCTTACTCTCTATTATTACACTCTTCAGTACTATACCCTCTTATACTACACTCTCTATTATTACACTCTATTATTACACTCTATTATTACACTCTATTACTATACTCTCTATTACTATACACTCTATGACTATACACTCTATTATTACACTCTCCAGTACTATACTCTCTAATACCTTACTCTCTATTACTATACTCCTAAGACTCTCTATTACTATACTCCTAAGACTCTCTATTACCTTACTCTCTATTACTATACACTCTATTACTATACACTCTATTATTACACTCTCCAGTACTATACTCTCTATCATTACACTCTCCAGTACTATACTCTCTATTACTATACACTCTATTACTATACTCTCTAATACCTTACTTTCTATTACTATACTCCTAAGACTCTCTATTACCTTACTCTCTATTACTATACTCCTAAGACTCTCTATTACCTTACTCTCTATTACTATACTACTAAGACTCTCTACTACCCTACACTCTATTACTATACTACTAAGACTCTCTATTACTATACTCTCCAGTACTATACTCCTAAGACTGTCTACCACAGTGCCTTTCAAAACTATTCAAATCACACTAGCAAATTAAACAAACCAATAATTCAACAAAAGTTTATAGGGCCATCCTCCAGATTTAAGATTTCAGAATTTTGAATTCTACTGAAAATATCTGTGAAAAAAAAAAAAAAAAAAAAACACAATACATTACATTACGCCATTTTGTTTGAAAATCTGTCTGTGCCAAGGCGTACGAAACTCTCTTGTTTATTGGCTTGAATCGTTTTGAAAAGCACTGTAAATACCTAAAAATAAAAATGGAATATGTGAGAATGACAATGGTGTTAGATGGAAAATTAAATTAAAGAATACAGAAATGCAAAAGCTCATGAGTATTGCTTGCAAGAACATAAATCACTAGAAGTATATATATGGTAATATGCAGGTGATGAGTGTATTTACGGTGTTTGGATCCACATATATTTGCCCTGTAAATAAAAATATGTTATTGTTCTATGGTGAAATGTATATATGAGGGAGTATTCTCATAGCTGAAAAAAGTAAAGTGAAAGAAGCAACATACCCAAATTGCTGAGGGGTAGCTCCATTAGTGTACTTACTGATTATTGTACTTAGTGATTAGTGTACTTCGTGATTAGTGTACTTCGTGATTAGTGTACTTACTGATTATTGTACTTATATATTAGTGTACCTCGTGATTAGTGTACTTCGTGATTAGTGTACTTTTTGATTACTGTACTTTTTGATTAGTGTATTTATTGATTAGTGTACTTATATATTAGTGTACTTATATATTAGTGTACTTATATATTACTGTACTTAGTGATTAGTGTACTTATTGATTAGTGTAACGGAAATACCTTGTATTTCTAGCTTTTATAATAAACGTATGGCTTTCTTAGAATGATAAGGGGGTGTATGTGTATTCTATGGGTATAGCTATAGGTATGGTTATATAGGATACATGTCTATAAGGTATGCTTAATTCTTTATAGGGTGTATTTTAGAGGGTGTATTTTATAGGGTATATTCTATGGTTGTATGTGTATTCTCTGGGTGTATTTCATAGGGTGTATTTCATAGGGTGTATTTCATAGGGTGTATTCTATGGGTGTATTTCATAGGGTGTATTCTATGGGTGTATTCTATGGGTGTATGTGTATTCAATGGGTGTATGTGTATTCTATGGGTGTATGTACTAAGTTATCGATTTTGTTTCTTTTGTTTTTTTTGTTTTGTTTTTTTCGATTGAAAGGAGGAAATCGGGGACATGAGTCGTTGGCGGTGGAGCTAGTTAGCGTATCCTGGAGGTTGTTGCTAGGAACAAGCATGGAGATTCTCCACATCGCCTCTTGGTACCTCGCACAATGTTGTTGTGTTTTTGGTCTAGTTTTGGAATGAATTGCCACGTGTGAAATTAGTGTCTTGAAGTGTGTCTATTTTAGAGGGAGTCCTTGTGAGTCTGTACACTAAGAATGTTAGTAGATTATTGTGTAGTATAATCTAGTATAGTGTACTAATTCCAAAGGAGAAATGGGGGATATAGCTTGGTTGTGAAATCGAGTGGAACCGCCTCTAGTGCAGATCTTGGTGGTAGTAGCAAATATTCAAATGGAAATTTTGAAGACTGAAGTGGGGAAAGGTTGCATGTCAACAGTAAATGAACTTGGGTAAGTCGATCCTAACCTCCAAGCATAGCTGTCAATGAAACAATTTTTTGTTTGAGGGAGGGAAAGGGAAACTGGTTAAAATTCCAGTACTTGGATATGGAAACGGTAACGTTAAGAATGTGAACACATTCACCTTCATGTTGAGCGAGATTTCGGATTGCTAGGAAGTGGGAAAGCCAATTCGACAATGAATCTAGAAACATTCTGGACGATTGCCTCAAAATTATAATGTACAGTCTTTTTCGAAACCATTCAAACCATGGAGGCTCCTGCTGTTCCTACCGAATTTACCTGAAAAAAACGGCTCCGTTATGACCACAGAAACATCCACTCCGGGGTTCGCGGGATTAATAGAAAACGGACTTGGTTTTTGGACATTTTTTTGGACATCTTTTTGGACATTCTTTTTTGGACATTTTTTTTTTTTGGAAAGATCATTCCTTGGGTCGAACTCAGTTTGGATGGTGACATGAGGGTTCAAAAATTCAGAGTTCAGAATTCTACTCGTGTAAGAGTATCCATAACCCCGTACGCGTGATCACCACAAAACCTGACTTTAATGATTGTTTTGAGGTGAAAATATATCTTATGCCCTACAGCAAAATAGATAGGCAAGATGACCCTCACTGCCAAGCAATTGGAGGCTCCCAAAAAATTGGAGGCTCCCAAGCAATTGGAGACTGTGATTGGCTGAGCTAGTCTCTCGAAAACAAATGGACTTTTGTGATGAATGCCTCCATTTGAAAGCTCTCGAAGTCTTGCTGCAAAAATTGGACCGCATCAAGTATCTCCACAATGCAGTGAGCAAAGTGCGCCACCACTTGCAGCTCACTTTTGACCAGGCGAGTCTGCAATTTGCTACTTATATGTCTGTTTCGAACCACACTAGCAAAAATTAAACAAACCAATAATTCAAAGATTTCGTACCTCTCCGCACACTTTCACACCAACCTTCATTAAAATTCTTTATTTCGAAAGTCTTAAATCTGGACGATTGCCTCATATGCACTGAATTTAGGAGTCTTTCAGTACCACATTTAGGACTGTTATAGTGCCAATCAAAGGTCAAAGGTCAAACCGGAACGGAACGGAACAGCAACTGGTATGAAATTCTATTGGTGAGGAGAGAAAACCGGTACGAGGGGGATAGCGCTCTATTTATATTCTTTGTTCGCAAAAGCCCCTCATTTGCCACCACTCTCTGATTTACAGCCATCCGCGCACTGCAACATATAACAACATATAAGATCAACATATAAGAACGGAGACCCCCACCATTGAGACCATTTTTTAACCCTCTCTCTTGGCCATTATTTATACCATTGTTTAAATCAGTACTTCCACACTATCATGATATATACACAAAAGCAAATTGCTAGAGTGCAAGAATTGATATCTGAAGATATATATCTGAAGATATGATTGGTTTAAAGACCTTGTTTGGGGTTATGTGGATTGGCTTGTTTAATTTCGCTAGTGTGGTTTGAATCGTTTTGCCGCGTTGGTATGGACCATTCTGTCTTTTTGGTTCAAACCAATAATTCAAAAAGTTTCTTGAATGTTGCGTACACCGCTAACAATTCATTTTTGGATGAAGGATAACAAAGAAACCCAGTTCAGCTCATGTTCCGTCTGGTTGACCCCCTCCCCCCCCCCCTTGATTGGATTGGTACTGCAAGACTCCCAAATCAAATGTAAATACATCTGAAACAATCCAATTGTGGAACATCTGAGGCAATCCCTCAAATTTAAGAATTTCAGAATATTGAACTCTTCAATGAAAGAAGGTCTTCAATGAGTGAAGGTCTTAAATGAGTGAAGGCTGGTAACGCCATTTTGGTTTGAATAAAAAAAAAAAAATTTGCAAATGGGTACACGAAACGTTTTGAACTCTTGATTCGTTTAATTTTGCAAGTGTGGCTCGAAACAGTTTGCAGAGATAATTTGAATGGTTGTTTTAAAACTAAACAAAACACTGTATGGTCTACGTGAGGCCACGCGAGAACTACGGATCGACACACTACGTGGTGCGAGAAGTCGGGTGTGCGAGAAGTAACGGACAGCAAGTGCTCGGCACTGCACACACACATCACAGGACAACCTATTCTTCCTCCAACCTATTCTTCCTCTCGAGTGTCTTTCCAGACACGCTCCGCATTCTACTCGTGGTCAACAAAAAAAAAAAAAAACTCCCACTCAAACACTTTACATAATATTTTGTCATTGAGCATGAGGGTCTTGGTCAGCGAGAACCCTCGTACTGTGGCCTTAGCGTCAGAGTCTCATAGCCTTGTTTTTCGACAGATCTCTGGTGGGAATGCGCCGCAGGCGGAGGTGCTGATTGTCCTGTTGGATGAAACAACCCCTCTGAATGGATATACGGTGATATCTGGAAGACCGGTATATGGATGCTTGGGGCTTGTTTGTGTTCAGGGGCAAATTTTTTTGGCGGTCATTTCCGCCGCTCTGCAGAACGTGGCCAGACCACTCGCCTATGAGTCCGTCGATAGGATTTGGGGCGTGGACTTTGTGGCTTTGGCCCTGCCGGAATGGGACTTGGCCACATTGGATACCGCAGGTATGCCTGTTTCAGGGTTATCTGAAGATTCAGACCTGGAAACGGCTCGTGTGGTACATCCGTGTTTTGAGTTTAAAAAACTCCTTTCCAACGGCTCCTTCTACTACTCTAACGATTTTGATTTGACCTCGCTTCTCCTGACACGAGGCGTGGTGCCGGAAAAACTTCATGCCACACAAAACCCAGACTCGTTTACTCCCGTCAATGTGAAACATTACCAGGAACAATACATGTGGAATACGTTTTTGATGAGCGAGTTGCTCAAGTTCAGGGACAATTTGGGGCCTCAGTCCGTGGATATCATTAACCGCAACCGTTTCTTTACTACTGTCATCAGGGGGTTTGCAAAGACAGTCAGGATTGGTGGTTCCGACTGTATCACCATTATCTCCAAGCAATCCTGGAAGCGTGCAGGCACACGCTTCAATGCCCGTGGAATTGACGATGATGGTAACGTGGCCAATTTCGTGGAAACTGAGTTCATCTATAATAATCGCTCGCTGGACCAAATCTTCTCCTTTACTCAGATCAGAGGCTCGGTGCCTGCTTTTTGGGAGCAGGATTCCACTCTCATCAACCCCAAAATCACCATCACTAGGTCCACTGAAGCCACTCAGTCTAGTTTTGATAAACATTTCAGAGAAATCTGCAAAAAATACAGTTTCTGCCATATCGTCAACTTGCTCTCCAAGACAAAAACCCTGGAGGCAGAAATTCTGCGCAGATATACGGATTTGCTCCGTACACTGCCTCTCAGACAGGAGCTTTCATATAGTCACTTTGACTTCCATGCAGAAACAAAGCCTCTGAGTGGAGGTTTTGCAGGAGCAACCAAGATCTTACCATTGATCCGAGAGTCCTCGGAGCTTTTTGGCTGGTTTGATTATGATACAGAGAGGAACGAGGTGGTCACAAGGCAAAACGGTGTGTTTAGGATCAACTGTTTGGATTGCTTGGATAGAACCAATTTGATCGAGCAGGTGATTTGTCTTTCCATAGTGGAACACATTGCCAAGGACCATTCTTCGTCCTACTCCAATAGAATGCGTTTGGATGAGTTGACTATAAAACATAATACCTTATGGGCAGACAATGGAGATGCCATTTCTCAGATTTACACGGGAACCAATGCGCTCAAGTCATCGTTCTCCAGATCGGGAAAAATGAACATTGCTGGTGCTCTTTCAGACGTGACCAAGTCCGTTTCCAGAATGTACCAAAATACATTTGTGGATGGCAAGAAACAATCGGTCATTGACACTATGCTTGGCAAAGATAGCCGGCTCTCCATCCCGGTACAGATATATGACCCCATTAACGAATACGTGACGGAGAAAATAAAACAGGCCGAAGCTACGTTTACCACATATGGAGCCATGACTTTATTTGCAGGAACATTCAATGTGGCAGCAGCTTCTCCTGCAGCCAGCCAGGATCTTATGCAGTGGCTTTTTCCCCCAGAAAATGCAGGCCAACCTTCGCCTGATATTTATGCTTTGGGTTTACAGGAATTGATCGAGTTGAATGCAGGTTCTATCTTAGCAGCTGACACCTCCAAGCCTGCACAATGGGGAGCTCTTTTCCAGCGTCTCTTGAATTCGGGCCAAGAAGAGTACTTGCTTCTAAGAACAGAGTGCATTGCATCTATGAGTCTTTTCTTTTTTGTCAAGAAATCTAGTGTGGATAAAGTTACTGAGGTCTCAGGATCCTCCAAAAAGACTGGAATGGGAGGGATCACTGCCAATAAGGGTGCATGTGCAGTCCGGTTCAAGTACTGTTCCACGAGTTTTGCCTTAGTTACATCCCATTTGGCTGCAGGAGTCAACGCCACCGTGGAGAGGTACAATGATTATGCATCTATAGCCCTGGGGCTTTCGTTTACGAGAAACTATACGATTGGAGACCACGACAATATTATTTGGTTTGGTGACTTGAACTTCAGAATCAACCTTCCCAATGACCAGTGCAGATACTTGATCAAAAACGGAGCATTTGACGAGTTGCAGAATGCTGATCAGTTGACGTTGGCCATGAGGGAAAGAGGAGGTGCTTTCCATGGGTTCAAGGAACCCCGAGTACTTTTTTACCCCACTTACAAATACGATCGGGGAACTTCGAAGTATGACTCTTCGGAAAAGCAAAGAGTACCTTCATGGACAGACCGGGTGGTGTACAGGTCTAAAGGCAACAATGTTATTCGGCCTATAAACTATAGTGCTGTGCTTGATGTGATGATCAGTGACCATAAGCCAGTGTTCGCCACGTTCCAATGCAAAGTGACCATTGTGGATGAAGCCAAGAAAAATGCCCTTTCGCTTCAATACTATAATGCCTATAAGGCTGAACATGGCACACTCCCAGAAGAAACATCCACAGAGTCATTTGCAAACTCCACTTCCACGTCATTTAGTCTGGAGGCATTGTCGGAGCTTAATCTTTTGGAACTCGAGGGTCCTGCACCCAAACTCCCTTCCAGGTCCAATACATTGGTCAATACGCTTCCCAGACGTGTTCCTCCTCCTCCGCTCAGTCGAAAGGCTACACCTATTTCTGCAAGCGAAAGAATGGAACGACTGGACCTGAAACCAGACCAGGACCAACGCAAAGTGCCGCCAGTGCCTCCTGCACGCAACACCCCTAGTCATTTGGAGCATTTGGCTTTCAATTCTGCTCCTCTAGTGCCTACAGATTCCGGCTCGAACCTTCCGTCCAGGACTTCCAGTGTCAACCTGAGAAAAATAGAGCCAAGCGAATCGAACCGGCCAAAAGTGGAGTCCAAGGTGGAGGGACAATCGGACTCACCCTTGTCTAGACTTGAACAGACACTCTCAAAGTTGGAATCTACTTCTCTGTCTGCTCTGTCGAGAATGGAATCAAATACTCTGACGTTGTCGTCTCAGAAGACCGAAACGAATAGCATGAAACCAATGAAGCCGATGAAACCTCAGAAATTGTCATCGGCCAAGCTTGAAGAGACCGAAAAAAGCCAGTCCAGTCAATCTGAACCCAGTCAATCTCAACCCAGTCAATCTCAACCAAGTCAATCTCAACCAAGTCAAATGCAATCCCTGGACCAAGCACAATTGCAACCACTTCTGACGCAGTCGACTCTGGCGGTGGTTCAAAACCTGGCCGGAATCCCTCAAAGTGCACCCACTCAAAGTGTATCAACTCTGGCACTGCCTCGGCCAGTGAATGGCAATGGAGTACGTGCGCCTCCACCTCCACCAGCTCGTACTGCTCAAGCAAGAAACCTCATGGCAGACTGGCAACCAATGGTTCCTCAGTGAGCCATCGAATGGACAGTACAGAAACAAGGGCCAGACTTGAAGTGCTAATTTACCTAGAGAAGCATCCTGAATAGCAACAAACACATATATACTGTTGATTCGAGTTTAGTCCAGGGTCTAGTTCAGTCCAGAGCTAGTCGCGTCTAGTTTAGTCCGGGGTCTAGGCTCTTCACCTAGTACTCCTCAATGAGTCACTTCACTTGAATTCTGTCTTCATTTGAGTCAGTCGTTTGTGTGTCTATCACCTGATCTGAGGGTAGTCATGTGACTGTTAGTCATGTGACCCAGTCAGTCCAGCCCATTTTGGATTTCAAGCCCATGATCCGAATTTACATCGACATAGTGTACGGATACCCAGTGGTATTTATGACTATGATACTTGGACTGATAATCTGAATTCTTTGAATCAGAGAGAATGTCTAATGATGTCTAATGACTAATGACTAATGACTAATGACTAATGACTAGTTAGTCTAGTTATATGGACTAGTCACATGACTCTGGTCACCTGACAAGACAGGACAGGTAAGAGAGAGACCAATACTTTTTCCACACCCAATCAAACCAAAAATATCCAATGGCATTTCCATCATTAAATAGGTATTTATCCTTCTATCCCTAGACTTATATTTAGTAGACCATTACTATTACTACTACTACTACCAATGTATTTTGCTACTGTGCACTACTGCTATGTACTACTCGGTGTCATGACTATTACTAGTGTATATGTAACTGTGTACTTTTATTAGTGTACTACTCTTCCAACCTTCCCCTATATGCAGTACGTTGGCTTTATCTGCAGTACGCACAAAATATAACATCAACAGTCGCATTATTTATACCTATACTAACCCAAGTCTACCCAAGTCTACCCAAGCTAATACACGCCCAAATGTCGAAGCGGATCAAAAACGTATCCATATCCGTCCCTATACTATACGGCAACTCGGCAGTTAAACTTTTGCCCGAAAGACGGACCGAAAAAACCCCCGTTGACCACACGCACGAATGGACAGTGTTCCTTAAGCCGGTAGTCAACGATGTGGACCTAACACCCCTTATCAAGAAGGTAACGTTCAAACTCCACGAAACATATGAAAACCCCGTTCGGTCTGTTGAAGCCCCACCGTACCAAGTCACCGAAACCGGCTGGGGAGAGTTTGAAATCATCATCAAAATCCATTTCCATTCCGGTGCAGAGTTAGGTATCAACGAGAAGAATTTCCAGATCTTCCATGGCCTCAAGCTACATCCATATAACCCTCAGGCGCCTCAGAGACCCAATGGCGAAGTTCATTCGGTTTTATTCGACGAGTTGGTGTTCCAAGAACCTACCGAATCCACATTTGAGATCTTGACCCGCAAACCTCTGAACTTATTGCCCTACAAGTACTCCAGCCCCGATAAAAGCGACCAGGAGTACTTGCGGATAACTGAGGGCGATGAATTGGCTCGGTTGGATATATACACTCGGAAAATCAGGGAGGAAATCGAGACCCAGAGGAATGAGTATAAGCAATTGGAACAACAACGTCTAGCGTTGATGGATTAGGTCAAGTTGCTGTAAACCTCCAGCAGCTTTTCTTTTTCTCCCTCTTTTTTACTCTCATTGCCTCTTTCGTCATGCGTCTTTTCTTTTTTTCGGTCCTTTTTCGGTCCTTTTTCGGTCCTTTTTCGGTCCTTTTCTCTGGGCTTATATGGCAACAGTGATACGAATTCTGGTGGGATTTAACTGGTACTACTACAATGAAGTAATCAGGAGAATGGTGATTATGTGTTGGTTCAATGCAACAGGTGTTTTTGACAGGCGACTTTCCCCAATAGTGGAAATGAAGAATCATGAGTGACTTGTGGCTCTTTATAATACAACGGGTCAAAGACTGCACTCATACGATACTCAGATCTACCAAAATGACTCAAAGGAGGTTCAAGATTCAAGATTCTTGGTACTTTATGATATATGACATGTCATAATATAGTGTGGTGACCTAAAATACACCAACTTACCGGATCTGAAAGAATTGGGCACTGTTGTTCTTATGTTGGTAGTGTACCATCCAAAGTGTTCGATTTGAGTTACGTCAGGTACTCTGTTTTCTATGTTCCTTCACCGAACATATATCATGCATGGGCATGGACCTCTTACTTGTGGCCTGGGGAGGTTTCATTTACAATATCCGACTCCGACTCGCTGATCTTGACATTGGTATGGTTCAGTATACTGATGTGCAGTGTGCTGACCTCCTCCACCAACTGAGTTTCTGAGTTTTAAAGCGTTGGGTGTTAGGAATCATGTGCTTAGGGTCTTCATCCAGCTGAGTCCTAGTGTAAAGGTCGAGTGATCTAAGATGAAGCTGACTTCTCTGCTGGTAGCCTTGTGCTCCGGGATTGGGCCACTGGCGTTGAAATCATTGAAGATGATTGGCAATGCTTTGGCTTCTTACTCTTCCATGGAATCTTAGAAGACTTTGAAAGTGCTAGGAAAGTATCCAGCCCTAGGTACATCCAGTCCTTATTTCATCCAGCTCTAGGTCTCCCTATGTTTTCTGCATGGAGTACTCTGTCGAATGTTACGGCTCGACTTGTATCTGTGATGTGATGTCTGACATCACGGGATGGAGACGGTCGAAAATGAGTGATTGTATGATCGTCGCTGAACTACGTGAACGTCTCTCTGAACTGCTTGAATGTCTCGCTGAACTGATTGAATGGCTGATTCTATGGAAACCTGGTCTTCCTTGACATGCATATTGGGATGATTAAACTCAAAAGATCGTTTCTAGATGGAGGAAACGGACTGTTTAAGTTGTGATAGATGGTTAAGTACGCCTTCGTGCTTCTCGATTTATCAAAACAAAACAAGGTATACTTCGGTAAGGATTTCGTGGGAAAACGGTGTTTGCTTTGCTCCCCTACTGAACTGGACTTGCAGCTTGGTTCGGTCTCGAACATTCCTTCTGTGGAAAAGTGTAAGGGCAACAACATCTCTGTGTTTTTAACCAGAAGAGATGTACAAGTCTGGTTATCCCAAACAACGGGAATAACTACGGAGATCATGACCCGATTCTCCAAAACGTTTTTTTTTTTTTCTCTTTGATTGGGAGACTGACTTCGGGACTTAGAGACTTCGTGACTTAGAGACTTCGTGACTTAGAGAGGATTCCTACTTTGCTGTGTTAAAAAGGTCTACGATAAGATACAGGAAATGATAAAGGATAGAGAAGGGGCTTGAGATTTTACAAACATCCACGTCTACACGAAGTGTTCGATTCAATCCGGTCGTTGGTATGTGGTAGTGGAAATTTTTTCATCAGGACAATAGTTGAGATTGTTCTAGCTTATCATATTTCATGCTGGTATAACCTCGTACAATGGTGGGTGCGGAGACGGCATCACGGAATGGTGGTTCTTGGGATTAGACAGCAAAGGCTTCTCAATCAAATTTCCTCAATAGGTTTCAGCACAACCGAAAGTGGTTCCAACATAAGGCATCTATACATCGTATAAACCAGTATAGATACAGATACAGATACAGATACAGATACAGATACAGATACAGATACAGATACAGATACAGATACAGATATAGATAAAGATATAGATTGTTATGTTCTTTATAACGTGTGTTGTCCTAAACTCTTGTATTCGTTGATGGTTCCTCAAAGAGAGGAACCGGGGTGGCTTATATACCTTTAAGAGAAACGTGGCACCGAAAACCTCTCCACCAGATCAATAGTAAGGATTGTTCTAGAATGTTCGAAAAGGGCCTCTGATTCACGAGTTGTCTCAACGACCAAATGCCGCGTCATAGCATTGGCAATTGTAGTAGATACTACTAGAATCGGACATCGTAGGCGCCATATTGTATCAATAGGTAGTGTTCTACCTATTGTGGATCTAACAGTCATTGGATTGATTCTACTTCTTTAACTTTGAGCTTGAATCCAATGCATTCCCAAGAATCCGGTAACATTGGAAGCCGAAGGGAATTTGTTGAATGTGTTTTGGATGCGTTTCGCACTTGGGTGCTAAATTGCGAATGCGAGTGTAAACCGCTATTACTGTCTTTTTGAATACTGTTCAGACCAGTGCGACAGTATGTTTCAAACCAGACTAGCAAAATTAAGCACACCAATAATTAAAAGAAGTTTCGTACTTATATACCGTACTTACGACATAGAAAATTGTTAAGGATCAAAGATTTGAAATAAACTGTTTATATGAAAGCTTTATTGAGTATTAAAAACAGTAATTTCCCGAACTATTGGCTTGTTTAATTTTGCTACTGTGGTCTGAATCGTTTTGACCACACTGGTCTGAATAGTATTCAAAAAGACTGTAAACCACTTGACTATCACACCAAATTTAAAGTGGAGGCAAGATTTGAGGGTGAGCAAAAAAAAAAAAAACAAACCAAGCACACTTTCCTGGGGCCAGCAAAATGCAAACACTCTTAAAGCTGAAAGTGACATTGACACTAAAACTAACAATGAAACAGACACTAAAACTAACAATAAAACAGACAATGAAACAGACAATGAAACAGACAATGAAACAGACAATGAAACAGACAATAAAACAGACAATAAAACTAATTAACAAGTAAATCAGAAAAAAAAGAACACAGTAACCACCTTATAGTACAGTGTTTTTCCGAACTATTCAAGCTAAGGGGGTAAAATGTTTGGAACTAGAACTAGCAAAATTAAACAAACCAATAACTCAAAAAGTTTCATTTCCCTTTGCACAATCTTTTAAACCAAATGGCGTATTGTTTCTCCCAACAACTTGCATTAGAATTCAAAATTCTGAAAATGTTAAATCTGTAGGCTGGTTTGAATGATTTTGAAAAACACTGTATGAGTGAGTGAGTGAGTGAGAGGGTGAGAGAGTGAGAGAGTGAGAGAGTGAGAGAGTGAGAGAGTGATGGTAATTTAATGGTAATTCATGGTATATAGTACTTATACTACTGGGGTATTATTCTTTGAATGGCACGAACTTTACTGTCTACTGTATATGATTAAGTGTTAGTGATTTATTTAATTTGGTGAAGCAATAGAGTGGAGTGTAGTGTATAATGTAGTATAGTGTACTGTAGTATAGTGTACTGTAGTCTAGGTAAAATAGCCTAGTAATATGTGGCAGTGTAACGTAGTAGCGTTTATAGAGTGTTTTAGCCAGTTTAAAACAAATTGACCATTTCAAAATGACTTTAAACAGAGGGGCGTCATAATACTTTCATAGAATCTTCACTACGTATGGTGGTTCTGACACTATACCTCAATGTTACTTATGGTAATATACTATACCTTAGTCGTCTCCTGGCCATAAACTTTGTGATGAACATTTTGATCGTCTTACTTATCAAAGTCATGGTCGTATTTTGCATGATCAAAAGTGTCTGGGCCATGTGCGTTATGAGCCTCTGCATCTTCTTATAGACTATGATTCACACATTTGTTAGACATCGGTCCCACTCGTCTGAGTACAGGTTAGGACGCAGCATAGGACCCCTGATACTAACATACCCCATTTAAGAGTTGCTACAGATAAACCCCGCTTTAGCCCGGTCTGGACGACAGCGCCTGATATATAAAGGGGGTGAGAGCCTGATATAAAAAGGGGCGAGCGCCCAGTTATGAAAAGGCAGAACTCCATTGCTTAAGATTAACGTTATTCAAGATAAATACCAATACCTCCTATTACACTATAATGGTAAAGACCACTATCACTGACCGGGCGAGTTCCTACTATAAGTAGCCCGCAGTATTCCTTAGAATTCCGTTAGGTCATCGTTCCGAGAAGATCCTTATCACTTATAAGCCCGTTAGAAGCTTACACCGTTTGCGGATACAGGCTAGCGCTTCATGCCTCATATTAATTCACAGCAATACAGGAGTACAGTAGTGCGATAGTAAAGTAGTACAGTAGTACAATGGTACAGTATTACAGTAGTACAGTAGTATACCCTTACAGGAGTACAGTAGTACAATGGTACAATGGTACAATAGTGCAGTAGTTTTTAGATCCGCCATACGACTATACTATACCATGTGCTTTAGATCACTAGTCTTTATCCACTCTATATTAGTGCTAGGCCTGGGTACGACATATCTGACCAATATCTGATACACTAAAAATACTACTTCTCTTATTTACTCATACTATGATAGTAATACTCTCATGGACTCAGTAGACTCAGTAGACTCAGTAGACTCAGTAGACTCAGTAGACTCAGTAGACTCAGTAGACTCAGTAGACTCAGTAGACTCAGTAGACTCGGTAGACTCAATAGAATCAATAGCCTCTATGACTATCAATAGACTCGGTAGACTCGGTACACTCGGTAGTTTCAGTAGACTCAGGATCAAGACCCTGGAACATTGGGTTATTCTTAAAGTCATATGCTTTAGAGTAAGGTCTTTGGGAGGTATCAAAAAAATTTGATATCACTGTCAGAGGTCAGAAAAGGCCTCTCTTGTCTCTTGTCCCTTGTGCCTTGGTCCTTGTCTCTTGTCTCTTGTCCCTTGTTATCATGAGGCAACACTTGACTTAAAAGGCACAATCTTGTAACACTCATATGTTAGAACTTTTAAACAGGTTTGTGGAATATGAAACAAGGTTATATATCTGCTGTATATTCGTATACGGTCTTGTGACTTAGACGAATCCCTAAGGACACTCTAATCAGGCGAACCTGTAAGTTCTATATACTTCTCGGCTGTCATATGCAACAACAGCCAGCCTTCCAACCTATAGATTTATAAAATCAAATATGGGAAGGGGTTCACTTCGTGGATGCTATTGGCTCTTTTGAATCTCCATTAGGATGCCCCTACGGCGTCTGCATCTCTTCCTAGGCATGCATCCGGCGTCACCCCTACCAACGACAATGGTATGGGTACGGGTTGAGGCTGCGCTCCGGCTTGGCCTCGTTAGTAGGCTCCATAGTTAGTAGGCTCCATAAGAACTGAATACACGATTCTAGCGCTCATAGGAATTTCCCTAACTTCATAATGTTAGACACTAGACCTCGAACCTACTCGACTGAGCACAGGACACGATACAGCATATTTGTCCGAGACGAACATTCCCCATTTAGGAATCGGTACAGATAATTCCCCCCCTTTTTGTTTAGACCGGCCTAGCCAACAGAGCCCGATATATAAAAGGGGGGGGGGGAGATCCAAGCTTTGAACGACAGAACTCCATTACCTAATCTTAGATAGATAGAATAGTCTTATATAGATATCATCAATTAGCTAAGAGTATTCCTAAAGCTGTTCGGGTGAGTTATTATAGTACCCGATCAGATCAGAAGATGCAGTCCTCGTTAGGTCATCGTTCCTGGAAGATCCGATTGACTTAGGAATCCCCTTAGAAGCTTATGTATATCCACTGCAAGCTCAGGCTTACTCCCCTGGCCACCATAATAATTCTAACACTCATAATTAACCTGAAGCCATGGAACATTTATTCAAGTGTGTCACTAATTAATCTTTGACGACTAAATTTATAGTATGAGTCTTAGCCGACTTTGTATTCACAGACTTCCACAGACTTCCACAGACTTCCACACACACTCTCACAGACTCACACACACACACACACACACACTCACACACACTCTCACAGACTCTCACACACTCTCATACACACACACACACTCATACAGTGTTTTTCAAAACTATTCAAACCAGTGCGACAAAAAAATGTTTCGAACCAAATAGACAGAATAGTTCATACCAACCCAACAAAACGATTCAAACCACACTAGCAAAATTAAACAACCCAATTCACATAACTACCCACTAAACAAGGTCTTCAAACCAATCATATCTTCAGATATCAATTCATACACTAATTCATGTACTCTAGCAATTTGCTTTTGTGTATATATCATGATCGTATGGAAGTATTGATGTGAATAATGGTTTCAATAATGGTATAAGTAATGGTAATGGTATAAGTAATGATTTAAATAATGGTGTGAGTAGTGGCCTAGAGAGTGGTTCAAAAAATGGTATCAATGGTGGGGGGGTCTCTGTCCTTATATGTTGCGGTGCGCGGATGGCTGTAAATTAGAGAGTGGTGACAAATGATCGAGCTGTGCTATTTACTTAAGTATGCGCTGTATAGTTAAGTAGTGTTCAGTATTGTGGAGTGTAAATGAGTCTATGGTGTAGGTACATAATGTATATATAGTATAGTGTAGTGTAGTGTAATTTAGTGTAGTGTAGTGTAGTGTAGTGTAGTGTAGTGTAGTGTAGTGTAGTATAGTATAGTGTAGTATAGTGTGGTGTAGTGTAGTGCAATTTAGTGTAGTGCGGTGTAGTGTTGTGTAGTGAAATTTAGTGTAGTGTGGTGTAGTGTTGTGTGGGTATGTACAGAGATGGAGCGCTACTTCTTGGCCACAATGATGCGCTGGATGCTCTCCATAAACAGCTGTAAACTTTTATCGTCGGTCTTCACTTCCAGCAGGTTAGGAGCCCCGAAGACCTGGTCCGGCGTACTCATGTAACTTGTGGATGGGTTAACCTTGGCCACCAAGAAACGGGCCTGTGATCCTCCTTCATCACAATCAATGAACCGAGGCAATGGGAACCGGTCAAGCAAAATCTCCATTGCCTCTCTCTTTGGTGCCTCCAAAAACGCCTTGAAATGCTCATACCCTTCTTGGTCCTGGTACCCTGCATCTCTCCACAGAGCCACTGTTTTGCCGTGGAAAATCAAGATCTGGAAAAACGTATCGAGGAGCAAGATCTTGGAAGGCCCAAGCGACATCAGGTCCAAAAGAACGGGTTCGGGTTCTGGATGGTCGGGGTCGAAATGCTCCACGTCATACGAAAGCAACGATGGTTGGATCATGATCAATGCATTGGTCACGTCCTCATGCATAAGACTGTGGCGAACAAAACTGGTTTCGTCGGGCGAATTGTTGAACACACAGATGAATGGAGACCGCCGTAAATGGTACATGAATTGGGGGAGCATGGCGTAACAGTTGGAGAGCCGGAATGACTGCATATCACCCTTGCGGTATTGCGCAAACCGTACACAGAAATCCACAAGGAGCTTATCAAGATACTTGGAAAGATACAGCTGGTCGTAGGTGGATTTCTGCGTTCCGGCATATAAGCTGGCCCGGCCCACTGCTTGAGCCAATGCACTTCTAGCAATGGCCACCGTAGCTGCTTCTTGGTCAAACCCTTGCTCCAAAGACACACCATCACTATCAGCAATCACTGCAAGAGGAATCGTGGTGACCCGGACACGTAATGAGTTATCGGGATGTTGATAGTGGCACGTGACCTGCAAAAACGCCGGTTTTTCGGTACTTGGAGAGTCGAGTTTTTCCAAGTAAATGGCATATGTCAGCTGTGGGTTGATGCTCAGAAGCTTCCATGCATTCGTACCGCCTTCTCCAATGCTGATTGGCGAGATCAGGGCCTCCACGAATTTATCCTTCCGTGGAGGAAGCCCTGCCGCATTACCAATGAGGCCTTGAACCTGTAAATCCGACGTGGTCCTGCTCTCCAAAGTAGCATTGAAACCCATATCCAAATGATCCTGGTCGGTAGCATGTTTCGTGAAGAATTTGCCCACACTTTGTCGTAACATCAGCGTACTGAACGAGTCACACATCACAACCGTGCCTCCCGTATTGCTGCACACATCCTCCATCTCGTAGAGTCCCATTTGGTCATATGACCCCACGAAGAAATTGCACGAGATTCCAATGGTCACCAAAACACGAGCCACTTTTTGGTAGAATGGCCGAGCATTTTTAAAGAGTGCCAAATCAGCTTTGGCTACACCATTGGGTAAATTGGGGATCTGGGCGAGATTGGCCAAAGTCATTGCTTTGGCCTTTTCAATATCGTGGTGAGACCGTATAGGCTCACGAAGCGGCATATTGACGATTTTTCCGGGTCCGAAAGTGGCTGCTCCGCCAATAAAGGCAAGAATATGACCACCGGAAGCGCCGATTTTGCCCAAAAGAGCCTGGAGCGTCAAGGCAGCGATATTTATAGCACACCCAGAAGCCCGAGCCGCACGGGTTTTAGTTTCGCGATGTGGGAACGTAATGTTCACCAAACTCTCAATAATCGAAGACAAATTGTACTCCACCACATCGATTGTATGGAGGAAGCGGCGCCCCGAGCTCAGTAAAGCCATGGCATCGCCGCTACCATTAAGCCGGAGCATTTTCTGTACATCCTCCAAAGTGTAGTCTTTTTCTCCATTGAAAGTATGAGCCCGGTTAGTCACGGAAACATCATGCAACTGCACGTGTTTCCCAAAGGAAATGAACCCCACCAAACTTCCAGACGGGAGAAGCGAAACGGCCAAGGCTAAAGTTTCTTTCAACGATTCAAATGCATCTGTAACGTCCTCATTTTCAAAACACGTGTCCACCACGAAAAAGAAAATGGGGGGCAAGGCAGCCTGGCGCCGTGTAATATACTCCACTGAAGCACATTCAGGGGAAAGTGCAGGAGGATAAGACCCTTCAGCCTGAAGACGGTTGCCAAACGTACAGAACTGACAGTACCAAATATCACCAGTTTGTTGGTTCACAGACACATAAGGGTTCAAGAAGGCCTGGCACTGGCGACAACGCGCCATATGGGACTCATCCAACAGCTGCACTGGGCTCTTGTTGTTGAGGGGAGTGAGGA
Source organism: Metschnikowia lochheadii (assembly GCA_002370915.1). Classification (NCBI taxonomy): domain Eukaryota; kingdom Fungi; phylum Ascomycota; class Pichiomycetes; order Serinales; family Metschnikowiaceae; genus Metschnikowia; species Metschnikowia lochheadii. The sequence continues at coordinate 6,645 of NLAW01001843.1, read as the reverse complement.
AAGCGGCAAGAGGGGCAATATTGCGCTGATGCTGGAGTTTCAGCTTGGGCACTCTATTCCACGTGACCCGGACACCAGTCTGGTCCTCTATTTCTTCGAAACTCATTGGACAGATTTAAATAGATTGACAAAATGGACAGTTAGATAGTTTTGACAACTTTGACAACTTCAAAAACTTCAAAAACTTTGACAACTTTGACAACTTTGACAACTTCAAAAACTTCAAAAACTTTGACAATGTTCACGGTATGTGGTATTAGATATTGTTCTGGACGGTCTTTGTGTCTTTAAAAGGACCCTTGGAAGGAGGACAGTTTAGACAGATTCAAGACAAACTTTAGACAATTCGGACAACGTCTCGCTAAAGTGTAAAATATGACAACTTGACTGGTGTTCCAAATTAGACCAGTTCAGTCAGTCAGTCAATATATATATATATATATATATAACAAGCGGCGTAATCTTCAGCACAAGTGAAAATTACTCCTCGAAAATAAACCAGTTAACCCAAAAACTCTATTAAAACCAACTGGGGGATTTGGGATTGGGTCTCGTATAAAGATATATGGAGATATGGATGTAAGAGAAGTGGGAACCAATAACTGAGGGAATCTATAAATAGAAGATATAAAAGACCCGATTAGGAAAACACCAGAAACAAAATGAAAAACAAAGGGGCTATGGATTAGCTAAACAGCAGCAGACGAAAGTGCTTTTTTTCCTGCAGACACGGAATATAGCACAGTCCACGGGTTAGAGCCTTGTTTGTCAATAGTATTGACTTGAGTAATGAGAATGTAGAGTGGAGGAGAGAAGTGACGTGTGCGGGTTGTGTGCAGGTCCCTGGAACATAATCATTGTTTTTTGTTAGCTAAAGTAAAACCTGAGGTGGTAATTATGTAGGGAGCAGGTTATTTTTTTTTAAAGGAAATAAATTTGAAAGTAGGTATTCTAGTCTTTGATTTTGAATGATTCGTCGTGGAATACCCACCTATAATTGAGGGGATTGTGGTGGAAACAGAAAGTGAAGGTGAACTTGAAAGGTGAATGGTGAACCTGAAAGGTGAATGGTGAACTTGAAAAGTACAGTCTTTTTAAATACTATTCAAACTAGCGCAGCAATATGTTTCAAACCAGACTAACAAAATTAAGCCGACCAAAAATTAAAAAAAAGGTTCGTACTTATATACCGTACTTACGACATAGAAAATTGTTAAGGATCAAAGATTTGAAATAAACTTAACTGTTTATGTCAAGTCTTTATTAAGTATTTTAAAAACACTAATTTCCCGAACTATTGACTTGTTTAATTTTGCTACTGTGGTTTGAAACATACAGTGTTTTTCAGAACTATCCAAACCAGTGCGATAAAACGATTCAAACCACACTAACAAAATCAAATAAACCAACATTTCAAAAAACATTCGTACCCCTTCGCATATCCTTTCAAACCAAATGGCAAAAAAAAAAAATTATGGTTCACACCAACATTCATAAAAATTCAATATTCTGAAAAATATTGGGGGATTGCCTTATATGTTGTACATTTGAAAGTGTCTGAGTGTCTTGCAGTACCAATCAAGGGGTCAAAAAAAAAAAGGACGGAACTGAACTGGTTTTCCTTGTTTAGGGGGTTATAGTAGTTTGTTTCTTGGTTTGTTTCTTGGTTTGTTTCTTGGGTTGTTTCTTGGGTTGTTTCTTGGTTTGTTGAATTTTGCTAGTGTGTTTTGAATCGTTTTGCTGCGCTGGTTTGAACCATTCTGCCCTTATGGTCCGAAACATTTTGTTGCGCTAGTTTGAACCATTTTGTTTGACTGGTTTAAATAGTTATGAAAAACACTGTATTACTGAGCTGATTTGAATAGTTTTGAAAAACATTGTAAACTTGAACGGTGCGTATATGCAGGCAGACACTATTAAGACTCGACTCACTACGAAAAAAAAAAAGAAAAAAATCAAAATGCTTATGTTAGACATGGAATTGGACTCTACAGAGTACAGGATTCCAGGAAGTCTAGAACATGAAGATCTACGAAACATGAAGATCTACGCAACATGAAACAGGATCTGCAAATGCAAGAGTCTAAACTTAGCATCCTTCCAGAGATATATAAAGGGGACATAAGTCCAGTCTTGAACAGACCAAGGAACTCCATTACCTAATCTTAGATAGTTATAGTCTAATATAGATATCATTAAGTAACTAAGAATATTCATAACACTGTTCGGGTGAGTTCCTACTATTAGTAGCCGTTCAGAATACGCAGTCATCGTTAGGTCACCGTTCCTGGAAAGATCCTTTAAGTTAACAAGCTCGTTAGAGGCTTATATCCAGTGCAGATACAGGCTAAAGCCTGTAGTCGCATAAGAATTCTAAGAGCTTACAGTAAACCAGTACGACAAGATATTGCGTACCCCTTCACATGAACTTTCAAACCAATACAGTGTTTTTCAAAACTCTTCAAACCTCACTAACAAGAATAAATAAACCTGTAATTCAAAATCAAACAAACCAATCACTTAAAAAGTTTCGTACCCATTCACACAGTCTTTCAAACCAATTATGTCATAATGTTTCAAACACCATGTTTCAAACACCATGTTTCACTAGAATTCAATATTCTGAATTCTTTAAATCGGGAGGTTGGTTTGAATAATTCTGAACAAAAAAAAAAACATTGTAATACAAGACATTTCGTACAATTCAATATTCTGTAATCTTGACATTTGGAGCATTGCCTCAGATGTACTCATTTGGATTGAGTCAGAACTACATTCGGATTGAGTCAGAACTACATTCGGATTGAGTCAGAACTACATTCGGATTGCCTCAGATGTACTCATTTGGATTGAGTCAGAACTACATTTGGATCGCCTCATACGCACTATACTTGGGAGTCTTACACTACCAATCCAATTAAGCATTTGTTCTGATGTGATCCACATCAATCAACTTATTCTGTGCGTATTCTCTATCACCTTGTGACCTTGTGATATTTCAAATCAACATGTGTCGTTCCATTCTTGAACGCTTGATCACGTATCTGATTAACAATATTCTCATTGTCGCACCACATGTTTATTGTTCTGTTCTTCTGATATAGCTTCAACTCTTTCATCAAGTTTCTTAGCCATAAAGTCTCACGACTTCCACTGAACAAACCAAATAGTTCTGCTTCAGCGTTCGATGTAGCTATGATTGTTTCCAACTTTGATTGCCACGAGATAGGCCCTCCCATGTACATTATTAGATATCCCGTTCTTGATTGTCTAGTTTCTGTGTTTGTTGCAAGATCAATTAAGGGTGAAAATGGAAAGGAACAAGAACTGGTCTTTCTTGGTCTCCTATCCTTGGTATCCATGTTATCCTTGGTCTCCTTGGTATCCTGTATATAACAAATTATCAGAGGGTGTTTGAAACTTCTTTTTTTTTGAATTATTGGTTTGTTTAATTTAGCTAGTGGTGTTTTTTGTACCATTCTATCTTCTTGGTTTGAACCAATAATTCAAAACGATTCAAACCAATAATTCAAAATTTGTTTCGTACACCCCCCTAACAAGGTCGTTATATACAGGGTCGTTATATACAGGGTACAAAGGAAACCAAGGAAACCAAGGAAAAACCAGTTTATTTTGTGTTCTTGTTCGGTCTCGTTTTGACCCTTTATTGGTACTGCAAGACTCCCCCAAATGTTAAGTACATATGAGGTAATCCTCCAGATTTAAGACTTGAGAATATTGAATTCTTCAATGACTAAAAGTTGGGTGTGAAACATTACGACATTTGGTTAGAAAGACTGTGTTTAGGGGTACGAAACTTTTTTTGAATCTTTGGTTTGTTGAATTTTGTTAGTGCGGTCTATTTACTTTTGTCTCGCTGGTTTGAATCATGTTTCCGTGCTGGTTTGAATCATGTTTCCGTGCTGGTTTGAATACTTTTGAAAAACATTGTACAGTCTTTTTGAATACTATTCAAACCAGTACGGCAATATGTGTTGAATGTTGAACATGTGACATGTGCTGATACGTGTATGCAGGTAATGTGGTGCCTACAGTACTGACAACACCAACATAGTTGAACAAGTCTCGGACAGAATGTTCAAGAAAGGAATGAAGCATGTTGAGACAAAATATTCTGTGGTATTCCAGTATGTCGAGGAAGGTTTATTGAGAGTAAACTACATTGACACCAAGGAGAACTTGGCTGATCTACTTACGAAAGGATTGGAAAGACAACGGCATGAATCATTAACCTCTAGCATCTTACATGATCATTGAGGATCAGATAAAATGTGTTTCATCTGAGGGGAAGTGTTGAACATGTGAGATGTCCTAACCCGCGTGTACAAGTAAGGGCTACCTTCAAGACACCGGAATAGGACAGAGAGACAAAGCTCATAAGGTTCCGAAGAATGTATATGTGCGGACGGATAGTATAAACTGGGGCTTGGCGCTGCAGTCATAGGGTTTGACTTCAGACAAGGAATTAACAAGTCCGGTACAGGAAGACGGAATTCGGAAGGGAACGTGGTATATATAAAGAGGGGATCTCGCCCATGGTTGAGGAGTATAGGTGAAGACCACAAGACAGAGATTCTAGTCTATATAATTCACACATAAGTCGCACAAGTTAAGAACACATTGAAAGAATGAACACTAGTGTACCAGAATTGTTAACACTCTTAAGAAGAAATAAGATAGGCGTTCCAGTCTATGCGAGTGTCTATGGACATTCTCAACACTTACGACTTAAAAATTGTTAAGGATCAAGGATCTGAAATAAACTGTTGATGTCAAATCTTTATTAAGTATTTTGAAAACACTAATTTGTTGAACTATTGGGTTGTTTTTTATTTTTCTAGTGTGGTTTGAATATTTTGCCCCGCTGATGTGAATACTTTTGAAAAACACTGTATATAGTACTTTTCAAAACTCTTCAAACTAGAGCAACAAAATGGTTCAAACCACATTAGCAAAATTAAACAAACCAATACTTCAAAAAGGTTCGTACCCCTTTGTACAGGATTTGCTAAACCGAATGGGATAATGGGTCACACCAACCTTCATTTGAATTCAATATTCGGAAATCTTAAATCTGGATGATTGCCTCATATTATGATGTACTAACATTTGATTTGGGAGTGTTGTAGTACCAATCAAGGGTCCAACCGAAACGGAACATGAACTGGTTACCTCGTTTGGGGGAGGAAGGTTATGTGTATTGGTTTGATCAATTTTGCTAGTGTGGTTTGAATCGTTTTGCCGTGCTGCTTTGAACCATTCTGTCTTTTTGGTTCGAAACATTTCGTCGTGCTAGGTTGAAACATTTTGTAGCACTGGTTTGAATACTTTAGAACAACTCTGTATACTCTTGGTGAGCTCATAAGTCCACGTCACGTGGAACACAATGTACAGTGTCTGTCAAAACTCTTCAAGCCACACTAACAAGAGTAAATAAACCAGTAATCAAGATTAAATAAACCAGTAATTCAAAAACGTTCGTACGCCTTCGTATATCCTTTTCAAAACCAACACGCGGAATGCTTCAAGCACCAACTTTCACTAGAATTCAATATTCTGAATTCTTTAAATGGGTTGGTTTGAATAATTCTGAACAAAAAAAATCACTGTAGTATAGTGGAAAAAAACCATATTAAAAAACACAATAAATATATATATATGTATATATATCGGGTCCAAAAATCCATCAGCGATAGCATCAAATCAATGAGACCAGCACATCTCCAATCACCATGATGATCATTCTTGTGATCAACTTCACTCAGTTTGGGTGTAAGCATTTTCGAGTTTTTCCTCGAGATCATTTAACACAAACTAGAATTAAGCTTCTTCCTTGATCTAGATGCTTTAATACCAATTAGAGTCAGGTACTCTCCACCAGAACAATGGTAAGGATTGTTCTGGAATATTCGAAAGGAGCCATCTATTCAAGAAGTGCTCTGATGGCCAAACGCCGAATCACCACTGGAATCGGATATCGTAGGCTCCATAATACCTTCATAGGTAGTGTTCTACCTGTGGCGGATCTAACATTTATGGTATAGTGGGTTGATTGAAATGTTCCTTAGCCTCATGAACAATTAGTGCAGTTTTGTAGACCCACCCTTAACCTCTTCATTTAGGCTAGTTTTCACACCCATACTTAGACTCAACAGTGAGATTAGATTGGGTGCTAAAAAAAATTGCTGCGAAAATATATGGGGGGGGGGGGGGATACGCGGCCTGAAGTACCCCAGAGGGGATGCGCATGTTTCACCTTGGTTTCAGGAAATCCCTCAAGGGTTACCCGAAGCCGCCACTGGAATATGTATAAGACCAGCCAGTTCCCCCCGCTAAACGCAACCAGAAGGTTTTTTTTATATGGCATATTACGGTATTGGAATATACGTCTGATATACAATTTTGTTTAGAAGAACTCCAGAATCGTGCTCAAGCCCGTTAATGCAAAATCTACTTTGCAGTGTTACATGATTGAGGGTTTAGTAGATTAGAGACACTTGATCTGCCCAAACTTCTATTCATTGATGGTTCCTTAAGTTTCAACCTATGTTTTAGTATATACTGGTATACAGGGATATGTAAGTTCTACCTTACAAGACCAAAGTGCGAGATATGTCGAAGTGG
>NLAW01001842.1:0-39018 GCA_002370915.1 Metschnikowia lochheadii | reverse complement strand
AACACTACAACACTACAACACTACAACACTACAACACTACAACACTACAACACTACAACACTACAACACTACAACACTACAACACTATACTACACCATTAGTCATGTCAAACACCATTTACTAGTATCAGTATCAGTATGAGTATGAATGACTATGAGCATGAATGACTATGAGTATGAATAAGATAGGTAGAGGTAGAGTTAGAGGTGGGTAGAGGTGGGTATGTTAGGTCTGAACAATTGTGAAGTAGAAGGACCTGGACCAGTTCAGTTATCTGATAGTACTAACAATCCATCTTACTAAGTATACTTACCTCTTGGTACATGTACTACTCTATACTGTACTACTCCATACTGTACTACTCTATCTACTGTATCTACTCTATCTACTCTATACTACTCTATCTACTCTATACTACTCTATCTACTCTATACTACTCTATACTACTTTATACTACTCACTATTGAACTGTTCCTTACTAGAGTGCTATACTTTACTACTGTTGGTCACCCATACTGTACTGTACTAGTAAGTGTACAGACTTGAATGTGCTCATCCACTGTAGAACTGTATTGAACTAATTGAGCTACTATCAACTAGACTGTATACTATACTACTACGCTGTGGTATAGCATATGTACTATATACATTACTCAAGACTCACTCACTCCACACTTGTTCTATAGTTAAATAGTTTATTGTAATGACTGTTCTGAATGCATTGTAGTGTACTGTATTTCTATAGTTTACTGTACTAACTGTACTGACTGGCTGTACTGACTGACTGTACTGACTGACTGTACTGACTGACTGTACTGACTGACTGTACTGACTGAGTGACTGTAATGACTAGGGTACTGAGACTATGCGAGTGAGGGTACAGTCTTTTTGAATACTATTCAAACCAGTGCAGCAATATGTTTCAAACCAGACTAGCAAAATTCAGCAGCCCAATAATTAAAAAAAAGTCTCGTACTTACGACTTAAAAATTGTTAAGGATCAAGGATTTGAAATAAACCGTTTATGTGAAATCTTTATTAAGTATTAAAAACAGTAATTTGTCAAACTATTGGGTTGTTTAATTTTGCTAGTGTGGTCTGAATCGTTTCGAGAAACACTGTATGCGAGTGAGGGTATGGTCAAGGCAAAAATTTGAAACCAAAGTTTTTTGGAATCAAAGATTTTTTGGAAAAAAAAGTAATGGTAGACTCTCCAGAAAATGGGGATTTCAAAATAACTATTTTCTTGGGGTTTTATTTTGTTTTCGATTTTTGTCGGTACCTTGAAATTTGGATATCCAGTTATTCCTTTATCACGCACTTAATGTACCAAACCAAAAACCGCAATGTTAAAACCACGGATTCAGAAATAAGAACACCAGTAAGTCAAAGCATATAAAAGAATTCAATATAATGTCATATTTGGTATAACAGTGAGAGACCGTAAATTGGACAATTATTCTTACGGTTAAATTTACCAGAGAGTGTGTTTTAAATTAACTGGTATTCCGGGTACTCTTCTATATGCAGGAAACCACATGGAACCACATGGAACTATAAATTTCTATAGCTATTACAACCTAATATTAGATGATTTACTACCCAAAGACAGAAAACAGTATTGACTGGGATTTTGAATTAAGCTGAGGCACTAGGATGGAATATGGAGAGCTTTCCTCCTTTGCACCTACCAACAACCGGCAGGATACGCTAACACCTCCGCCAACTACTTAAACAGACCGATTCCTCTCTCTGGAAAAACATCACCAAATGAACACACTAAACAGAAAATAAACATACTAAACAGAGTACCAAAAGAAACAATAAGAAACTTACCTCTCTGATATCTATACCTGTATATACCTCCATACCTCCATACCTCCATACCTGTGTATACATGTCTAGACCTATCTATATCCTAAATCCGTCTATATCTGTATAGATATAGATATCTATAAAAGAGTCACTTCATCCTTTCTATTTAGATGTTATTTACAGTAGTACTATTTGTGATTCTGTAGCTTACCTTCTGCCATTACTGTATCACTACTGTATCACTACTGTAGTATACCTATTATATTCTTTCAATACATTTATGCCTAAACTCTTATATTCGTTGATGGTTCTTCAAAGAGAGGAATCGGAGTGGCTTATATACCTTTGAGAGAATCGTGGAACCGAAAAACTCTCCACCAGAACAATGATAAGGATTGTTCTGGAATATTCGAAAGGAGCCATCTATGCACGAAATGCTCTGATGGCCAAACGTCGTATCACCATTGTAACAATCGGACTGAGAGGCTTCATAATACCTTCATAGGCAGGGCTCTGCCTATGGTGGATCTAACAATACCCTAGAAATACTCTAGTACTCTAGTTCTCTAGTACTCCTATACTCTCATACTCTCATACTCTAGTACTCTAATACTCTAGTACTCTCATACTCCTATACTCTAGTACTCCTATACTCTCATACCCTAATACTCTAGTACTCTAGTAGACTAATACTCTCGTACTCTCATACTCTAGTACTCTAATACCCTAATACTCTAGTACTCTAGTAGACTAATACTCTCGTACTCTCATACTCTAGTACTCTAGTACTCTCATACTCTAATACTCTCGTACTCTCATACTCTCATACTCTCATACTCTAATACTCTAGTACTATAGTACTCTAATACTCTCATACTCTAGTACTATAGTACTCTAATACTCTCATACTCTAGTACTCTCACGTATACAGTGGTTTCAAAAATGTTCAAACCAGCGTCCAGATTTACGATTTCAGAATATTGAGATATAATGGAAATTGGTGGAAATTGGTGTGAAACATCACGCCATTTGGTTTGAAAGACTGTGCAAAAAAGGGGTACGAAACGTTTTGAGTTATTGGTTTGTTTAATTTTGTTAGTTCTGGTTCCAAACATTTTGCCCCTGGCTTGAACAGTTTTGAAAAACACTGTACTGCCTACTCTATATACTCTAGTACTATAACTATCGTCGGATAGTGTTAAGTTGTTGATATAACAACGAATACTACTTGTAAATGTTCAAGAGAAGAAAGGCTGGGAGGAGGCTGGGAGGAGGCTGATAGATGACTGATAGGAGTCTGGTATTAGGCTTAAAGAAGACTGATAGATGACTGATAATCTATAGTGTCAATATAGAGTTGATGGACGACTATGCTGAGCATAAAGTTATTGGTAACAGACGACGGGATCAATATGGGGTACAATAATCTATGGGAAAAGACTATAGGCATTCAATGGAAGTAGTCATTATGGAGTGATAGAAGGCCTTAGTAATGGTCATTGTTACTTCAATACCTCAATAGGTACAACACTACATATGGTAAATTATCAGATAGCTTACTGAAACACCTAAGTATAAGTACTACTCTGGTGTACTCTGAATACTCTGGTGTACTCTGAATACTCTGGTGTACTCTGAATACTCTGGTGTACTCTGAATACTCTGGTAGTACTAGCCCCAGTCATAGCACTACCCAATATTATCGTAATATGTACTATCACCAGTACGATTACACCATGGTGACATTCATACTAATTAGTCGATAAATATAATAAAGTGCTCAAGAGATCTTCAAACCCCAAAGTCTTGAAAGGAGACTGAACACAGATCGTAATCAGCAGACCTTTGGTTGGTAAAACCGACTGTTTTATGTATTAACCTTGTTGGGCAGAAAATTCTCGAGGCCTTTGTCGCTCCTCAGGAACGAATTAATACTGGCAGCCATTAAGGAACACATTGATCCTGGCAGCCATTAAGGAACACATTGATCCTAGCAGCCATTAAGGAACTTCATTGCTCAATATCGACCTAAATAATTGAACTCATGTGTCAATTGATATCAAAGATCAGATCAAGCTTCGACCAATCATGATGTTAGCTTACCTTGAATCCAAAGACCGGAGTTCATAATTCCTAAGGATAGACCCTAGTGCTCAACACTTACCATCGTATGGAAATAACTATCGCAAACAAAGGTGGTTGAAGTCTCACTACTCAATCCATTGCAAGTACATACGCTTCAGTAGTCTAGTTAGGAGATCAACAAGACACTAGTGGATCATTAGTACTAATCTTAGTGTGCCCAGTGTATCCATGGTAGTATAGCACTAAAAGTACTACTAATGTACTCTGGTATACTTGATGTACTACTAATGTATCCACTCTAATACACTCTGGCATCGAATCTGATGCCATGCAAAATTAAAGGATAGCTCGGTATTGGTAAACTAATCTACTTGCTACGTAGTTGCCTTTTAGCTATTAGCGTTCAAATAGCTGGCTATCCATTATTTATTGACATATTACACAATGGTTAGTGTATATTATTACGGATATTATTATGCATGTTCGATTCTTGCTATGCCATAAATCAGCAGTAGACTACTATTAAGACATGTACAGTCAATCAGAGAAGTCAATCAGATAAGCCAATCAGATAAGCCAATCAGGTAAGCCAATCAGATAAGCCAATCAGGTAAGCCAATCAGATAAGCCAATCAGATAAGCCAATCAGATATGATGAGTGGAATATTTCCAACAGTTTGCAGCCATTGAAATTACCGAGAACCATCCAGTTAAAACTCTATTCGTCTAGGTCACTCGGTTATGAGCCCTGCCTCTACTGACTCTACTAACCTGTATCGCACCAGTACTACTCCATCAATACCATCCAACAAAAACACTTACTAACACTTCTTATCATTTCTGAGTTCATAATGGTTTTTTGATCAACTGTATAGACTTAATTCCTATACTACTTCTAGTCTCTGAAACATCTCTATAATTCAGGTACTCGGACTTGTAGACCTATTACTAGTAGACCTATTACTAGTGCGCTACTGTGTTTCTAGCATTCCCTGTATGGTAGCGAGTTGCAACTCTATAGTAAATTGGTGACTAGCGACTGTCTAGATCTTGCCCTTGACCGAAGGGGTGGTGGTGGGCCACTGGTACGAACCCTCATTGTCGAAAACATAGCCTCCGAATCTCAGCAAGAACTCCTTCAACTCCGTAGGGCCCTTGGACCCGTATGGGTACTTGTGCAAGGTGGGGGCGTTGTCGCCCTCAATGAGCTCCAAGATGGGCGTGAACAATTGCCACGACACGTCCAACTCATCGTCACGCACAAAGTTGGCGTGGTTGCCGAGGTACACGTCTCTGATCAAGGCCTCGTATGCCTCGGGGATCCAGAAGTCCTTGGAGTAACGCGAAGCGTACGTCAAATCCAACTCAGTCAACGACGTCTCGTTAGAAATACCGGGGATCTTGGAGTTGATTTTCAAGTACACCGCCTCGTTGGGCTGGATACGGATCACCAACTCATCCCGCTGGATGTCGTTGAAGATACCCTTGGCCACTTGTTTGAATTGGATACGCACCTCCACCTTGGACTGCTCCAATGCCTTACCTGCCCGCAACACGAAGGGCACGCCGTCCCAGCGCTCGTTGTTGATGTGGAAGCCCAAGGCGGCGTATGTCACACACTTGGAGTCACCCTTGACGGTCTCGTCGTCCAAGTACCCAGGCTTCAGTCCGTCCTCTGAGCGGGCGTACTGGCCAATCAAGATGTTTTCCTTCTCGACATTGTCAATGGCCTTCAATACCTTGACTTTTTCATCTCTCACGGCCTCAGGGTCAAAAGAAACAGGCCGTTCCATGGTGAGCAACGTCAACACCTGCAACAAGTGGTTCTGCATGACATCACGGACAATTCCGATATCGTCGAAGTAGCCACCACGGCCCTCGGTACCGAACTTCTCCTTAAACGAGATCTGCACCGAGGAAATGTGCTTGTTGCTCCACACTCCTGATAACATACGGTTACCGAACCGCAACACCAACAAGTTCTTGACCATCTCCTTACCCAAGTAGTGGTCAATACGGTACAATTCCTCCTCGGTGAACAATGGCGCCAAGTCCTTTTGCATCTGGCGGGCAGTCTTCAAATCACGGCCAAAGGGCTTCTCCACAATCATCCTCAACTTACCGTGTTCTGGGTAGTTGTACTTCTTGATATGAGCGCCAACGCCGGAGAAAACAGAGGGCGGCAAGGCCAAGTAGAAAAGACGCTCGGATTTCTCGGAAGAGTTCTTGTCATCATACTCCAGAATAGCCTTCTCCAACTTCTGGTAACCTTCTGGCTTGTCGTAAGGACCCGAGATATAGGACACCAACAGCAAGAAATCGTCGACCTTAGATCTAGCCTTCTCATCATCCAATTTCAAGTGATCCTTGATGGTGTTGCGCAAATCTTCGATCTTCAAGTCGGATCTGGCATAGCCAATGATGTTGACTTTGGGTGGCAACTGGCCCTCTCTGAAGAGGCCGAAAAGGGCGGGGAAGGTCTTTTTCTTGGCCAAGTCGCCGGATGCTCCGAAGACAATAATGGACACGTATTCTCCAAATGGTTCTGACATGATTACTGGGGGGGAAAAAGAGGCGGGGTGGGATGCAATTGCCGGGAAGAGAGTGGTAGGAAAAGGGTATTTCTGTTGCGTTTTGTATGGAGTTTGCTCGCGGTGTCGGGCGTGCGATAAGGTGCGTGCTGCAGAGGACGGGATCGGAGACACTTTGGAACAATTAGTAAAACAAGGATGAAACAAGGATGAAACAGAGATGAAACAGGGGTAAAACCAAATGAAATTACTTTTTAAAGGAAACCAATTGTGTTGGTGGTGGGGATCAATTGCTTTAAATTGGTTGCAATGGGATTTTATTTTATTTATTTTTTTTTGGGTGAAAACCGGACCCCGGTCGGTCGACAAATACACTTTCCTGCATATAATATGCCGTTGCGCTCCGGATGGGTTGAATTGCCACTNGACAAATACACTTTCCTGCATATAATATGCCGTTGCGCTCCGGATGGGTTGAATTGCCCCTGTGCACGTGACTATACTAATTAGATTTTTTTTTTCTTTTGATATAATTTGAACAAAAAAAAAAAATAATAAAAAAAAAAAAGAAAATTGAAGAAGAAGTCACGTGAATTCAATAAGAGCGTTTTCCTGTGCAACAAGACTTTGCTTTTCATGAACCTACAAATTCGCGAGAGTCCACACACGTACAGTCTTTCTGAAGTACAGTCTTTTTGAAGTACTATTCAAACCAGTGCGGCAATATGTTTCAAACAAGACTAGCAAAATTAAGCAGACCAATAATTAAAAAAAAAGTCTCGTACTTACGACTTAAAAATTGTTAAGGATCAAGGATCAAGGATCAAGGATCAAGGATCAAGGATCAAGGATCAAGGATCAGGGATTTCAAATAAGAAATAATCGTGTCTGTTTATGTGAAATCTTTATTGAGTATTAAAAACAGTATTAAAAACACTAATTTGTCGAACTATTGGGATGTTGAATTTTGCTAGTGTGGTTTGAATTGTGTTGAAGCACTGGTTTGAATGGTTTTGAAAAACACTGTATAGTAGCATGAAGTAAAGTAGTATGGTATAGTAGTATGAAGTATAATAGTATGGTATAGTAGTATGAAGTATAATAGTATGGTATAGTAGTATGAAGTATAGTAGTATGAAGAATACTCCACTATGTTTTGTTTAGTTAGTATGGTATACTAGTATGAAGTATAGTAGTATGGTATAGTAGTATGGTAGTATGGTATAGTAGTATGAAGTATAGTAGTAACTATGAAGTAAAGTGTAGTATCAAGTATAGTGGCTTATAATACCCTCTACTACTACTACTGTTAGATTCTTGTTATAACGTTAAGTACTAAGTTATCTTTATTCGTTGATGATTCCTCAAGTGAGGAATGTGAGTTACTTATATAACTTTTCAAGAGTCTAGATCGCTGCGGAACAACTCCTTAGCGATCATTGTTGTACTCACCTCAGTTCATCCTAGTACTCTATACAATGAGGCAAAGTAGTCGGCTGAATAGAAGGCTGAATAGAAGGCTGAATAGAAGGCTGAATAGAAGGCTGAGTAACAATAGCCATTGTATCATTCAGAGAGGTTTCATAGTATCCCCATAGGTAGATGCCTACCTATGGTGGGTCTGACAACTACTATTATTATTAAAACTACTATTATTAATACTACTACTATTAATACTACTACTACTCTTGTTGATCCCATGTTGATCTTATGGTCTAGTCTCATTATTCCTATTCCCCTAACCGTACTTGGTAATAGGTAATAGGTAATAGGTAATAGGTAATAGGTAATAGGTAATAGGTAATAGGTAATAGGTAATGGGTAATAGTGTAGTGGGTTTGATGGATGAGTGTTTTGGTAGGTAGTAGTCTAGAATGAATGGTCATTAGTATTAAAGTTGCTTCTGAGCAGTGATGAGATGTAGTCGATTGTAGTAGGTTGCAGTGGGTTGTAGTGGGTTGTAGTGGGTTGTAGTGGTGGCCAAAAGAGGAATAGCAGCCTCCCAAGCAGTCACTTGTTCAGCAATAGCAGCCAATCAGTCACTTGTTCAGATATAGCAGCCAAGCAGTCACTTGTTCAGATATAGCATTCTCTGGAGACCACTTAGCAATGATATCGAAGGTTCTGCATCCATGAGAAGTCTTAATGATTATCCTAGAGGTTCACGTGTTGTCTGGTCTTACCAAAGTCTCTCCAGAACTCAGAGATAGCACCAGTAGAGTTAACCAAAGTACCATCACAGTAGTGGACAGTAGTGGATTGTAGTGGACAGTAGTGGACAGTAGTGGACAGTAGTGGACAGTAGTGGACAGTAGTGGACACTAGTCGATTGTAGTGGGTTCTAGTGGATTGTAGTCGATTGTAGTGGGTTCTAGTGGATTGTAGTGGGTTGTAGTGGACAATCTGTAGTAATGAATAGTTGTTTGGAGGAAATCAGAGGAGTATTAGTAGGGGTAATGATTTAGAAATCACTCACGAGTAGACTCATTTCCCCTCCCAATTTCCAGATTCCTTCCACTTCCACTCTCATGACTTTGCTGACTTTCATGACTTTGTTGACCCTCATGACTCCCCTGACTCCTTCCATTATCAACACCCTTATCTTCATCATCGTCTGCAATCTGGAATGCATCGTTTTCATAATCTGGTACATCGTCATAGTCAGGCAATGATGCATCGTTAAAATCCTCGAAAAGGGCTTGGCGTTCGCTTTCTTCATTGGAAGGCAGTTGTAATTCAAACGATTGCTCATCATCGGTATCGGAATAATCCTCATTGGGAATGATATCAAACTCAAAGTCGCCTCTTCTGCGCCGAGAACTGCTGCGGTCACTCTGCCACCGTGCCATGTAAACAAATACTATGAACACCATGGCTATGGTGAACACAAAAACGTATCTCCATGAATGATCTTTGACCACCACTTCATGTACACCATCTCCTCCTTTTTCCGGTTCGGTTTCTGCTTCTGAGGATCCGGTTTCAATGGCTCCTTTTTCGGTAGATGGTGTAGCTGTTTCCATACTTTCCGTCTCACTTCCTGTTTCTGATCCTGTCTCTTTAGCTGATCCTGCCTCTTTAGCAGTTTCTTTAGCAGTTAAAGAGGAAGTTTCAGATGCTGTTCCAGATACTGTTCCAGAGACTGTGGCTTGTTCTTTCTCAGATCCAATTCTATCGCGACGGATCTTGGCGTAATCCTTATCCAAATCAAAGACTTCAGCCTTATTCTCATCCTTGCACTCCCCAAATAATCTGATCTGCCAATCCTCCACAGTAATGGTATTTCCAGCTGCACTCTTGACCTCCAAAGTCCAATTCCCCACTCCTTTTTCTCCCCAGTGAGCCACCGACATGAACGTCCAATCCTTGAGCCCTGAAGATGCCTGGTCCAAATCACGATACCAAGCGAGCTTACTAATAAGCCCAAAAGGCGAAATGAGCCGTACATCAAGCTTACCTCTATTAAGAGACTTGATGTTAACCTTGACGGTCACGTGCTCCAAATGATCCACGTTCATCACCTCTAAATCTTTTTCTGAAACAGTATAAGTGCTTCGGACAATTTCCGACTCCGAAGTATCGAGAGCAACCACTTTCTGATTCACATTCACCACATCTCCATAACTCCAAGCTTGTGGCTTAACATTTTTCCACTTCTTGGCCATAGTAACCAATGCTGTGGCATCGATCTTGCCAAACCCATATTTATGCAGGAACTTTTTTCCCAAAGCAGTTTCCTGATATTCTCCATCTTCTTCATTGACGGGAACTGCTGCATGGGCCGAAATGTACTGCACATCCCTCCACGTCAAGTCACCATTGGCCAGAAGCACCAAGGCATACACTCCCGCAGCCAATGGAGCTGCTGCTGAAGTACCTCCATGTACCGTCAGGCATTTTTTATGAATATCTGTAGTATGAATATGCTCACCCGACCCAGAACTGTATGTAACCACCATAACTGCAGAACATGCTTCTGCATATGGAGGATGGAACCCTTTATGATCAATAGCACCCACAGTAATGGAATAGATGGAATTTGTATAACCATCGAAATTGCATTGGTCCTTAACACGTCCTCCATTCCCACTGGCAAAAACATAAACTGCACCTTTCTTATCTCTTCCTTCCTGCACACCCCGGATCATGGCTTTTTTAACCACTTTATCTGGTTCGGCCAATGTACGTCCATTATCTGTAGGCCCCCACAGACACAGGTAAATATCATTATGTTCAAGCCCGTACACCATGGCTGCTGCTTCATCTTCAGACGTAATTGGTCCTGAGAGAATCCGGATTCCCGCCACTTTGGCCTCGTATGCAACTCCAATACCACAAACATCATTTTTAACCGCTGCAACTTCTCCTGCACACCGTGTACCATGATAATCATCAAAGAGAATTGGTTTAGGGAGTGCATGGTTCTCGTTAAAATCCCATGATCCTTTAGAGTTAAAATTGGCCTTCAAATCTTCTGATTCATAATCAAGTCCATCGTCCACAATCGCCACCAGTACTCCTTGACCTTTGATGCCATCAAACCATAAAGGCTTAACATTGACATCATGGCCAGGGTACCGCAGGTTAATGAGATGCCATTGCTCGAGGAAAAGAGGATCTTCGATTTGAAGTCGATCCGCTGCTTCTTTTTGTCCTTGCTGCAGAGAATCCACAATTTTTAACCTCTTCTGAAGTTTAGTTTTTGGATCGTTTGGATCTTTTGGATCGTTTGGATCTGCCACATCCTGCACATAAACAGGAAGCCGCTTTTGT
This sequence comes from Metschnikowia lochheadii, assembly GCA_002370915.1. Classification (NCBI taxonomy): domain Eukaryota; kingdom Fungi; phylum Ascomycota; class Pichiomycetes; order Serinales; family Metschnikowiaceae; genus Metschnikowia; species Metschnikowia lochheadii. Next base: position 27,814 of record NLAW01001842.1, on the reverse strand, counting down.
AGGCGTTTTTCTGGGAGCATATGAATGGACTTGACCCCCGGAGTATTAATCAAAGCATCATATTGAGTCTCGTGACCATCTCTCTTCATCAAATGATTTGGATTCGATTGATAATTCCCCAAAAATGGATAAGCATCCGGAGCTTTGGAGAACACAAAGTGGTCGTCTAGCGCACGTGCAGGATGTTCGAAAGTGAACACGTGTTGGTAAGTATTGATGAAGTCATGTAGAAGAGAAGTATTTTGCAGCGTATCCACTTCCACGAGGAAGTACTGTTTGTTGGCGTAGTCCCTTTTGGGAATAGCTGCAGCCACCACCGAGAGGAAGAGGAGCAGAATGAGGTTCATGGATGCAAAGTGAAACACAAATCTAGGTGATCTCAGAGCTGAAACAACGCTGAAACAACGCTGAAACAGTGATCAAACAAGGCTGAAACTTGGGTGACGAACGACCAAGTTGTTTCGTATTTCTAGTCCACCAAATGTACACTTGGTTTGGGGTATCTTTGATCCACCTGGAACTTAGCGTAACAGACTTGTTTCACAGTCAAGAAAAAAGGACAGGCTGCAGGACAAATGCTGTGCTAAAACAAATGTGTTTGTGTAGAAGGGCCTGCTTGGCAATCAGTGTGGCGGCAATAATGATAGAGCTGCCGTATATGGATTCTGATGTGGTTACTGAACGTGGAGTTGGATAGCGAGCGACGTTTTCATCAGTTTCAGACCTGCACACAGCGTCGCGGCGGGGCCGTCGCCCGCATCCCACCGGTTAGCGCCTACCCTCGGCGGGGAACTTCCATACATGCGGGAACAGATAAAGATGCCTTCCTCTCCATGCGCTGTCATTTACACTACTGCATCCATATATGGAACCAGCTTCCCATACCTAAGTTTAATATACAGTACAGTACAGTACATGTAGTATAGGGTAATGTACAGTAGTGTATATAGTGTACGATACACTACCATAAAAATTGACTTGTTGCATGCACATGCTTGAGGTTGCATGGAGAGATGAGTTTAGAGTTCTCGGCTGATGATAAGGTTTTTGGTAGTGATGCCTCGAAAATCTTGCTCGAAGCCTATTGGTTAACCGCCTCGGAAGCTTATTCCGGGAGACGAATCTAAACAAATCGTGGCTTGAGATATTTTGGATGGTACTGCAGATAAGACGGTCTCGGGATAACGGATCAACATTCAAACAATCGTAAGAAAGAATTAAAAGATTATGGTTTTTAATGAGATCGTGTCATTACAGCAGAATGGTTGTATTTGATTTTTCGGGTTTCAGGAGTGTTTCAGGATTGTTTCAGGATTGTTTCAAGTGTGTTTCAGAAGTGTTTCAGGAGTGTTTCAATTACGTTTCAATTACGTTTCAAGTGTTTCAGTTACAAATATAGTATAAAAGATCATAAGTGATCTCAACGTACTTGTGGGATGATTCAACACTATACGTAATTAATATTAGTAATTAGTACTTATATACTCATTGTTTCAAGTGTGTTTCAGTTAAGTTTCAATGTTTTAGTGTTTCAGTGCAATTGTATAAAAAATATCGGAAGCATAGAAATTAAGACAATAATGAAACTGATACGTGGATTTTGATACTTCGTGAGATTCAAGTGTTTCACCTAAGTTTCAGGTTTGTTTCAGGAGTGTTTCAGGGGATTCACGTGATTATTTGTGTTATTAAATTAGCTTCAAGTTTGTTTCATGTTTGTTTCATGTTTTTTTCACGTGTTTTGAGCTTTTCAGGAGAGTGAAATGTGTTTCAGTTTAGTTTCGAATGTGTGTCAAGCGCTCTAAATCTTTTGCAAGCATGTTTCAAGTGTGTTTCAAATGTGTTTCAAGTGTGTTTCAGGTGATTTAAGCGTTTAAAATGAGTTTCAGAAGAGTTTCAAATGATCTAGAGGTTTGGAAGTGTTATAGTGCCCTTTAAATCATCTCCAAATGAGTTCCAAGAGCTCTAAGTGTTTCAGAACATTCGAAAAAATGTATGTTTATGATCTGGTCCTGCATATACTATAGTTGAACGGACGAAAAAGCAAACAATATATAGCCATTTCCGATATATTACCTAATTTCTAATATTGATCTGTGTCATTTTGGTATGATTTATGTCTTTGTTGTAAGATATCGGAATGGCGTGATGGGCCTAGACCCTAATAATTTTGGTAGTGCGCGACTCATAAAAGTGTACTGTGGTAAACTATGCAATAGCGTTTTACCTGGACTTGAATATTTGTCTGGTTTCTACGATTAATTCATATATCCTGCATATAATATTTAATATGGTAGATTCAGTATTTGCTCATTTAATTGAAAATTCAGTGTCTATTGTGTGTCAAGTTTTCATTATATGCAGGAAACGCTATATCAACATTAAGTATAGTAATGTATAGATCCAGTGCACCTTAGCAAGCTGTAGTGAGGTGCAAAAGTTTAGCAAATACTAGTGAACATTGTTTGGGTTTGGAAGAGGTTTGATGGTAGCTGATTATGTTTATGAAGGGGTGCAGAGCTCATAACCAGGGGTAAATGAAGCATCACAAAGCGAAGTAGGAGTCCAAACATACCCATTAAATAAGCAGCAAAACCCCAGAGATTAGATATATGAAGATATTGTGCTAAATAGGTGTTTCAGAATAATGTTTGATATTTGAATTTGCATCTATAACATGAGACAGGGCACGGGCTCCAAACCCAAATGGGGGTTACAGGCTCCAAACCGGTTCGCTAGCCAATAAAATATAGCTAGTTTGCTGAGATGTACGGAATTGTGTCAAGACAATTACTAAATTTACCCCATTGTTCAACAATGGATCAATAAGGTGCATGGATGCTGCCGCTCGTGCCGAATCGGACGCGCACGCAGCTGCATGCGGCCGTGCTTCCAAAGTGCACCCACTCTCACTGCACCAACTCTCGCTGCACCAACTCTCGCTACACCTGAAAAACACCATGAAGTGCCTCTACTTCTTAGCGCTTGTGGCCCTTGCAGTGGCCATGGAGATGGATGACTTGCAGAGAGTTGAATTCCACCCCATCAATGCCCAATCCAAAACTTTCCATTGGATTTCCACGCTTGTGACACTCTTTATGGTACCATGCGTGGCCTCTGCCCTTGCGTTTGCTCAGGTATACCACTTGGCTTCGGTCTTGCACATAGTAGCCTTGTGCTACTCCATCTTTGAGTCCCTCTTTCTTGATTTCCCCGATAATACTGATAATCACGAGAACAAAACATCCAAAGGCACGCTGTGGTTCCTCACCTGGCTTCTAGGGGCCACTGTGTTCTTTGGAACGCTTTTAAACGGCTCCAACGTACTCATAAATTGTTGGAGACGCTCCCAGAACCCCCTGTCCGCTTTTTCCGCTCCTTCAAAGGCCGTGGGACGCATCTATAAGACCTTGGCCTTCCTCACTGCACTTACCGGGTGGGTCCGCGTGTGTTTGGCACCCGTGGCACTTTTTGGCTTCTGCTATGGGCGTGCTACGGGTCAGTGTATTGCCCACGGCATCATGGGCTCGTCTTTTATCCTCTATGGGTTCGTGTTGGCCTGGGTATTAGTTGTACCATGGATGCGGTCACGTGGCATGTCACATGATATGTCACACGAAAACGGGTCACATGACGGGTCACATGACGGGTCACGTGCCGCGTTCAGCCAGGAGTTTTTCGACTCTTCTCTCATGTGTCTCTGGGGAATTGTCAATACATTCACTGAGCACCGCTGGGGAAGAGAAGAATGGTCCCACGGAGATTACCAACATACGGCCATGGGAATTATATGGTGGTGTGGAGGTCTTTTGGGCATGTGGCTCCTGCACAGAAGAGGCACGAGGAACATCATACCTGCAGTCCTCCTCATATATACAGGTTGGGCCATGTCGGAGCACTCCCAGCATTTAGAGCTCTCTACTAAAGTGCATGCAATGTTCGGCCTTACGCTCATGTCCGGTGGCTTGGCGCGTATTATAGAGATCTGCTTCGTTCTACGCGATGCACCTGCAGATCTGCATGGAAAGATCTTGGCCTTTCAGCACCTTCCGCCCTTGTGCTTGGTCTTGTCGGGGATTATGTTCATGTCTGCCAATGAGGAGCAGCTCCAATTGGTCCATGCCTTGGGTGCAGACCACCTGTCGTATCTTATGGTGGTGAGCGGGGCAGGATTCATGATCTACTTGTGGATTTTGGTGATGATTGCGCTTTTTTTGCGCTTAGTGGGTTATGACGAGAATGGACCATTGAATGCTTTAGGCTATGAGAATGTGGGTGGCGATGAGGTCACTGAATTTGAATTGGCCGACTTGAGTGATGACGAGACTTGAGTTATGCATGGAAAGATGACCTTCCTTTTTTGTCGTGCATGGAAAGATGCTCTTCTTTAGATGCACTAGCGGTTACAGATGTCTTTGTACGCACTAGTGCAAAAAGAAGGTCATATTTACATGTACAAGGGCGTAGAGATTGTCTTTGTACGCACCACCCTATAGTGGCATTTTCCATGCATCTGCAATTGTACTAACAGGTTTAGTCCAACCCCAAGTTTGTGTTTGCCCTTCTCAACACCCGCAAGTTGTTTTCATCATGAATTCATCTGCCAGAACAGTCCAAACCAGGAAAAAATCCCTTTCGGCGCTAGCTCATGACGTCTCTCGCCTCGAACACTTCTTCAAATCAGACAATATGCTTGTTACAAGGTTCGTACTTCTTCCCAAGGGCCTCTGGACTCTTTTCCCGTCCTACAAAGTCGTTATTAACCCAAAGTTACATCGTTTTACGTCACGCCAAGTCCCTTGACGTGGATACAACAACGGCAATTCGCTTGCTATTGTTATATTTCCGCACAATTAGACATACATTGTTTCCCAGAAGCACTTGGGGGACTTTTAAAGAGGTTATCCGCCATTTGGACGACTGGATGGACGAAATCCTCACCCAAAACACCGATTTGGACTTTGTACTACAGATAGTATAAGAACCTTTTGAAAGTTACAGTTAAATAGACTCAATTGAACAATTTCTGTTGATGTTTAGGGTATGTAGAAACCCGTGCACCGCACAATAAAACACCCGTACACCCAAAAAAGTTTATCACAGCGTAAGTCCGGATCACGTGAATTTACCTGGCAATTTTGGTTTTGAGTAGGCAACGGGAAGATATGAGAGGTGAGAGGAGTTTATGGAGTACGTTTAGGGATTTTGAGGACCGGGGGTAGGAACCGGTGGTGAATTTTAGTTTTGAGAGCAGAGTCGAGGTACGAGGGTAGGGTCGAGGGTCATGAGGTGAGGCAAGAATGGGGAAGCGGCGCCGAGAGTGGGCGTATTCCGAGGGCATGAGTAGAACCCCGGACTTTTTCACAGCGAAGATAATTCGCACCGCCGTTAAGCCTCGGCGTAATGGAGACCTGCACACAAGCAACACCCTCCTCCCCCACGCTATTGTTCTTCACCCGGAACAAGTGGCAAACTAAGCTACAAGGAGAAAGAGGATATATACATGGCAACACAATCCTTTTCGTTTTCCCAAAATTATTTTGAGTCTTCAGGCTTCCATTTCGGTATATCGTGCGTCATGCATCAAACCGGGGTTACCCCGGATTTCACACGCGCACATTGATGGTAGACCCAAAGCGTCAAAAAAGCACCGGTTTCCGCTCCCAAAAAAAGGGTCTATCAGCCTTAAGTCCGTAGCTAACATACTTTACAATCAAGCATTCCGGCTGAAGGTGGATCTGGCGAATCAAAGGGGGGAGGCAGGCACGGCTGGTGTGTGCAGTCCGCGCATAGGACCGAATAGCCTCGGGGAAAAGGAGCGTGGGATTTCCATGCTCAAACGCAGCGACATTTGTGGGGCAAATATAAATACCTTGCATCCCGCCCGTTTTTTTTTCTTACAGCACTTTTTACAGCCCTTTTTCTTTTCCCCCCCTAATCGCCTCTCTTTTCTAGCCTTGCTATCACTTGCTATCATTTGCTATAACTTGCTATTATTTGCTATCCTTGCTAGTATTCTAGATCCCTCTAGAATCCACCAAGACCCTGAGTTATCCTGAGATCATATTGACACCTCACTGATCTATTGAACCCACTTTATTTTTATAGCACACCTTGCAGCACCATTTGAAGCATCATTCACGGCATCATTTACAGCACTATTGATAGGACTATTTACAGCACTGTTCACAGCACCATTGATAACACCATTGATAGAGCTTTGACACCACTGTTTATAGGACTATTTACAGCATTTTTTAACCTAGGACCAAGGACTTCGACTACTAGGACTTCGACTACTAAGTTTGGACTGTTAAGAATTTGATATAGGATCAATTGAAGATCAATACGATTTCTGGCTGTCATTTTTCATTGCTACTAATTTATTGCCAAAACCTTCAAAACCGCCAAAAGCATCAAAACCGCTAACCAATCCCAAAATGTCATCTAATACCAAGAAAGGAGGATCCGTCACCGATTTGGTCGCAGGAGGAACCGCCGGGTTATTCGAGGCCTTATGCTGTCATCCCTTGGATACAGTCAAGGTCAGAATGCAACTATACAAGAAGTCGGGCCAGAAACCGCCAGGGTTCGTGCGCACAGGTATCAACATTGTGCAAAAGGAAACATTCTTATCGCTCTACAAAGGGCTTGGAGCGGTGATCTTGGGAATCGTGCCCAAAATGGGAATCCGGTTCCAATCGTACGAGTTCTACCGCTCGCTTTTGAAGGACGAAAACGGCAACATTTCTACCAAGGCCACCTTCCTTGCTGGTGTGGGTGCAGGTACCACCGAGGCCGTGATGGTGGTCAACCCCATGGAGGTGGTCAAGATCCGGTTGCAGGCTCAACACCACTCCATGGCTGACCCCTTGGATGTACCCAAATACAGGAACGCCCCACACGCCGCCTACCTCATTGTCAAGGAGGAGGGCTTCAGCACCTTGTACAGAGGAGTATCTTTGACTGCAGCAAGACAGGCCTCCAACCAGGGTGTCAACTTTACGGTGTACTCCAAGTTGAAGGAGTACTTGCAGGAATACCACAATGTGGAGACGTTGCCTTCATGGGAAACATCCTTGATTGGGCTTTTCTCCGGTGCCTTGGGGCCATTGTCCAATGCTCCTTTGGACACCATCAAGACTCGGTTGCAAAAGACATCCTATGCCTCCAACGAATCCGGCTGGGTCAGAATCGCCAAGATCGGAAGACAATTGATTCGGGAAGAGGGCATCAACGCCTTGTATAAGGGTATCACTCCCAGAATCATGAGAGTGGCTCCAGGACAGGCTGTGACCTTCACTGTGTACGAGTACATGAAGGGCTTATTGAACGGCAACACGGCCATTCCTGGTACCAACACCAAACTCAAATAGACCAATAAAGACAGGCAGATGAGCAGCTAAGAAGAGTCAGCTAGAAGGGTCAGCTTGAAGTACCAATTAGAAGGACCAACTAGAAGAGCAATCAACTAAAAAGTAAATATTAGGATGAAGGGAAGGTATGAAGATTAAAGTGGACCAGTAAAGCCAATATACACGAAAGACCCGTACACCATCAACACGTGACCATCAACACGTGATTCAATATCACATGACAGCCAGCGCGATTCATCATCTACACATTGCTAATACTACTCCATCCCCATGCTTTCCAGAGTACTAAAACGCAATCTTTTACATAGACCAGTGGTCACTAGCTTTTCTCGAAGATTAGGGCTTTCCAACCCTCTTTTCAGAACTCGCCAGGCTCGCGAATTGACCCCAGAAGAGATCCGTAAACTTCAGAGCTTAAGAAATAGACATTTGGATGAGCAATCTGGGCAGTTTTACTATGAAAATCAACCTTCTCATAATCCCCAAGAGTTTGCAGGGGAAGCCAGTCAATTCCGGACGGTTTTCGAGGAAGTCCCCAACGAGAACGGGCTCATAACCAAGGAAGATGGTATTTATGAGCTTCTCCTGGAACCCACGCTCGTGGTAGAGCGGCAGGTGGAGTTTATGAATGTATTCTTAGGGTTTGAACAGGCCAACCGGTACAAAATCATGAACCTGATGGGGCAGCAGGTTGGGTATATGCAGGAAAAAGATTATGGAATTCTCAAGGCAATTGGGCGGCAATTTTTCCGGCTTCACCGGCCATTTGATATTGATGTTTTCAACAATTATGGAGATGTGGTGATGACGATCAAAAGGCCTTTTTCCTGGATCAATTCCCATATCAAGGCATATTTGCCTGGGGTTGATGAACACGGGAACTATATGCAGGAAATCCTAGGTGAATCTGTTCAGAGCTGGCATCTTTGGCGTCGGAGGTATAATTTATTCAAGCTCGAAGATGAAACCACCGACGAGTACGAACAGTTTGGAGAAATCGATTCGGGGTTCTTAGCCTTCGAATTCCCTGTATACAACCAAACGGGCCACGTGATCGGGTCCGTCGACCGGAACTGGGTGGGTCTTGGCCGTGAATTCTTCACCGATACCGGAGTATACATTGTCCGCATGGATCCTGCCAGTTTCGAGGGTCTAGGCGACTTGTACCCCCGTGTAGCCGGTCCCTTGACGCTCGACCAGCGGGCCATTTTGCTTGCCAACGCAGTGAGTGTAGATTTTGACTATTTCTCGAGACATAGTCGGTCCGGTGGTGGAGGTCTTTTCGGCATGGGAGGATTCGGCAGTTATGAATAGAGAGAAGATGGAAGCGACGACAAAGACTAGAAGGAGGAGAACAGAGTAGAAGAGTCTAGAACCAATTAGATAAATATCCTCAGGATTTGAAGATATAAAACCATGATTAGATCCAACCCAAGTAATGTAAAAGTAATGAAGCTGTAGATCATGATTTCATACCATTACTTCATCCAGATCTCATTCAATCCAGATCCCATTCAATCCAGGTCCCACTTAATCCAGATCCTCATTCAGTTATCCTCATCAATTCGAATCACCTCAATCCAAATCACCACAAACCAAATCACCTCAATCCAAATCACCACAATCCAAGTCACACCAATCCAAATCACCTCAATCCAAATTTTGTCTCCTCTTGATTTCATTTCTGGACTCTATTAATGAGCCTCACGTGCAGATGCACTTCCACGTCCTGCTGATCTCCGCAACAGTGGAGAATAAGTATGAGTAAGCATGGTCTCCTTCTTTGCACTTTGAATCACATCATGCCATTCTTGATCGGACAGATTCTCCGAAATACCCTTGACAAGCTTGACAATGAGATTGAGGTAATTGTGACGACGCAACTGGTTGTCACGTGTCCACGTTTCCCTTTTCTCCAGCTCATACTGAATGCCCTCGATATCCCCAATCTCCTCTGCATACTTCAACTTATCATTTGTAATTGCAAGAAGAGCAAAGCGGATTTCACTGCCATATTTGGCAACCCGACGCCCCAAGACCGTGGGGAGCACATGATAGAAGTCTTCCGGGTCCTCCAATGTTTCGTGCTTAATCGGGTACTCCTTCAACCCATCTAACTCGTAGATGGTGTTATTGATGGTCACGTAGGTGACGAAATGAAATAATCCGTCATCCTTTTCGTTGGGTTCGGGCCGATTACGGCTATTGGGCCGCTCAAAGTACTTCGGAGCAGAAAACAGGTTATGCACCTCCCGCAACTTATTGCTATTGGAAATAGCATCACCACAAGTTTCGGAATCAAAGCCATTGGCAAACGAATATAGATTTTCAAGCTCTTCGCCCACATTGACTTCATCTTTTTTATTTAAAAGACAATTAATCACCGCTTGAGTAGCACACGCATTCTGCACCGTTTGCCGGGCAAAAAAGATGCCTTTCTCTTGGTACTCACGGTCATATTCGCCATCCAAGGGGCCACGTGAATACTGGTCAACAGAGCCGTACTTGAAGAGGAAAATGACTGCATGTACGGGTGCTAGTCTCTGTAAGGAGGCGGAATCAATAGTAAAGAGCTCATGAAACTGGCAATCCTCCACGCCTAATTTCTGGATGAGTTCTGTGAACACTCCTTCTTCGGAAACAATTGTGTTCCAGCCACCTGTAGAAGTCATTTAAATAGTTGAAACTGAGCTGAAACCTGATTAGTTTAAAATCTGAAACTAGTGTGAAACTGATCTGAAACTAGTGTGAAACTGATCTGAAACTGATCTGAAACTGATCTGAAACTGATCTGAAACTGATCTGAAACTGATCTGAAACTGATCTGAAAATAGTGTGAAACTGATCTGAACCTGGAACTAATCTGAACCTGGAACTAATCTGAGATAAGTATTGGCCGCCAATTGAGGTTTGTGTGCTTGTGGCTTTGAATTGGATGTGAACCGACTTTATGATTAGCCGCCGACTTCCTATATATATTATGGTAATAATAATAATAATAATAATAATAATCAATCACGTGATTTGATAATTCTGAAACACCTTTGGAATTCTATTGAAACAAGAACTTGGTTGCTTTAAAACTGATGGATCTGGAATGGTTGTGGCTGTAAATTATCTTGATAAAGCGCGCCCACCAAAGCCAAAGCCAAAGCCAAAAACGAAAACCAAAAACCAAAGCCAAAGACAAAACCCGTACACCAGAAAATTAAAGCAGTACATAAAAACCTGCATATACGAACATTGGGACAAGTCACGTGCTTTTTGGGCACGTGGTAAGTTCAATGGTTGACGCATTTACCACGTCGCTCTTAACTTCTTAGCTCTTAACTTCTTAGCTCTTAACTTCTTAGCTCTTAGCTCTTAAGTCTTAACTCTCCACTCTCAATACACCATGTCGGAAGCAAGCAGTCTCCAGAGATTCACGGGTCTCGCCAAGGATTTCTCCAAGAATAGCCATGAGATCCTCCCCTCCCACTTAAGCAAGTACCAGCACGCGATCACGCTCCTCCTTGCCATTCTCTCCTTTGCCTCTGTATCGCTGGCCCTCCTTAACAAAAACACCAGTGCCGCCAAGTACTTTGCCAGTGCCATAGTTGCCTCGATCTCCATTGGCTTGACTAGTGTGTATACATGCAACTTCTTCGGCGTGTATATATAGTGATTTAGTTTTATTGGAGAAACAAAATCGACAAGGAATCAGACAAAAATGAGATCAAGCAAAGTCAGAAAAGACAAAAGTCAGAAAAAAACTATGATTGAATGAAGATTGTGATTGGATTGAATAAAGGGTTTTGGATGAAGTTGTGATTGGATTGAATTGTGACATGTGAATGAAGTTGTGACATGTGAATGAAGTTGTGACATGTGAATGAAGTTGAGACATGTGAATGAAATTCTGATTGGACTGACTCGTGGATTTTGAATGAATTGTGGATTTTGAATGAATTGTGGATTTTCAATGAATTGTGGATTTTCAATGAATTGTGAATTTTGAATGAATTGTGGATTTTGAATGGATTGTAATTGGCAATAGGTTTTCATAGGATGGTGTCATTGTTTGGGATACTTCTCAAGTACCATGTTGAAGAAATGCTTTCTCAAGGACAACCCGGACGCAAGTTGTTTGAAGGTACAATTCAGGCAAGAAGGGCAAGTTATTTGAAGATACGATTCAGGCGAGAAGGGTAAGTTGTTTGAAGATACGATTCAGCGAAGAAGGACAAGTTGTTTGAAGGTACAATTCAGGCAAGAAGGGCAAGTTGTCTGAAGGTACGATTCAGGCGAGAAGGTGATTTCGGTGATTTCCTTGACCAGAGTCTTTTCACCAGAAACCATTCATTCTTTCCCAGATTGTCCAGGGTCCAAGTACACATGACGATAAAGCGATCATCGAGTTGCAACTATGAATTTTGAATGAATTTTGACATGTGAAGGGAATGAATTTTGAATTGATTTTGACATGTGAAGGGAATGAATTTTGAATTGATTTTGAATGAATATTGTGAATTGGTGTGAATAAAGTTGTGGTGAATAAAATTTGTGTGAACAATGTGAATGCTGTAAATTTTAGTGGGTGAGAATTTGGTGAGAATTAGAACCAGTGGGACTTGGTCAGAATTGGTGAGAACTAATAAGACTTGGTGAGAATTAGTGAGAACTAGTGAGAATTAGTGTGAGGGAAGTGGCCGCAAAGAATGTGAATAGGAGTGTGCAGAAGTGAGGGAAGAATGTGTGGAGTAAAGTTGTGGAAGGAGAAAGTGAGAATGAAGGTGAAGGTGAAGGTGAGAATGAAGGTGAAGTGAAGTGAAGTGAAGTGAAGTTCATAGTAGTATATCAGAGGTACTTCAGATCCAATTTACACCAGAACTTCTGTTTACTAAGTTTGATACTCTGAGAATTGCTCAAAAGAAGAAATCCGAGCCGCTCAAATACCTCTTTAAGGGAGAGAGTCACTTGGCCAAATTCTTCCTAAGATCAATAAAGGTGATTTGGCTTCCTAAGAACAACAAAGGTGATTTGGCCTCCTAACAACAATAAAGGTGTTTATTATGACTTGACTTCATTATGAATCCACACAGGCCATCTTGGTACCTCGTCCAATGTAGGTTGAGTAGAGAATCGTAATCAATGGCCATTACTCATTGACCATAACTCATTGACCATAACTCATTGTCCATTACTCATTGTCCATAACTCATTGTCCATTACTCATTGACCATACTCATTGACCATTACTCATTGTCCATTACTATACCTAGAAGGCAAGAATGCATTATACTTCTATAGATAAGGCCATGATCATATTGGGGTTTAAGAATACTAGTAGTGGTAGTAAATACTAGTGTTATCAGAGGTGAAAGTATTAGTGAAAGAGTGAAGTGAATGGCTATATACTAGACCACTACCATCCTAGTACTCAGTACAACACTACACTACACTACACTACACTACACTACACTACACTACACTACACTACACTACACTACACTATACTACTACTACTACTACTACTACTACTACTACTACTACTACTACTACTACTACTACTACTACTACTACTACTACTACTACTACATCATTGACTATATCACTGACTACTTCACTGACTATATCACTGACTACTTCACTGACTATATCACTGACTACTTCACTGACTACACTGTTAGATCCACCATAAGCAGGCCCTGCCTATGAAGGTATTATGAAGCCTCTGAGTCCGAATATTGTTAGATTGTTACAATTGTGATACGGCATTTGGCCATCAGAGCACTTCGTGTATAGATGGCCTCTCTTTGTGAAGATTCCAGAACCATCCTTACCATTGTTCTGGTGGAGAGTTTTTCGGTTCCTCTCTTTGAGGAGCCATCAACGAATACAAGGTTACGACAACTCACGTCATAAAGAACATATCAGATAAAGGAGTATATGATAAAAAGTCATATATAAGTGAAATATGTATTTATAAGTAAAATATGTATATATGAATATATGGGTATCTCTATACATATATGAATATATGAGTATCTCTATATATATATGAATATATGGGTATCTCTATACATATATGAATATATGAGTATCTCCATAGATATATATGAATATACGAGTATCTCTCTATAGATAAGATACATAGAAAACCAGTTCATGTTCCATCCCGGTTTGACCCTAGATTGGTACTGCAAGACACTCTCAAATGTAGAACATAGAAGGCAATCGTCCAGATTTAAGATTAATAAGAATTGATCCGAATATTTAACTCTAATGAGAGTTGGGGTGAAACATTTTGTCTCGCTTGTTTGTTGAATTTTGTCACACTGGTCTGAATAGTTTTGAAAAACACTGTATCATAGCCATAGCAAATTCTAATGTTGTATTAGCTATAACAGCCGGCCATAGGTATAAATCCACCAACAAAACCTTATCTAGATGAGCTCATTCAATTCAGTATTAACAAATAGTGATTTTCTAGACTATTCAAAACAAGGACGGCGAAATGGTGGTTGGAACCAGAACTAACAAAATTAAACAATCCAATAACTCAAAAAGTTTTCATACCCCTTCACATAGAAGATACAAAAGTCACCAAAAATATATCGACTGAGGGAGGACATGCTAAGATTTATCCCGATTAATAGAACAACAAATGATAATTAGGCTGGACGCACTGATGTTTACTAAGGACTTGGACTGGAGTTAGTTTCTTGCTTTTTTGGTGTAGTAATTCAACGAGCAAACGACCACACTTATCTGGATACTTCTTGTAGCTTTTAATTATGAAAAAAAAAACAACCTCCTTGATCCCCTAGGTCGAATCTATCTGACTCATGACGTATGTTAAGATAATTAACATAATCTTTGAGGCAGTTCCCGTTGACCAAATTTCATAATGTTTCAAACACCAACTTTCATTAGAATGCCTTATTTTAGAATCTTAAATCTGGAGGCTGGCTTGAATGGTTTTGAAAAAAAAAACTGTATAAATATTGGCCTAGAGAGTAGTATAAATAGTGGCCTGGAGAGTGGTTTAAAAAATGGGTCTCAATGATGGGGGGTCTCTGTTCTTATATGTTGCGGTGCGCGGATGGCTGTAAAAATCAGAGAGTGGTGGCAAATGAGGGGCTGTTGCGAACAAAGAATATAAATAGAGCGCTATCCCCATCGAACTGGTTTTCTCTCACCACCAATAGAAATTCACACCAGTTAATGTTCTTGTTCCGTCCCGGTTTGACCCTTGATTGGACCCTTGATTGGACCCCTGATTGGACCCTTGATTGGACCCTTGATTGGACCCTTGATTGGTTCCTTGATTGGTTCTTGATTGGTTCTTGATTGGTTCTTGATTGGTTGGTTGGTACTACAACACTCCCAAATGTAGTACATTATAATATGAGGCAATTGTCCAGATTTAAAATTTCAGAATGTTAAATTCTGATATAAGTTGGTGTGAAACATTCCGCCATTTGCTTTGAAAGAGTGTGCAAAAGGGTACAATGTTTTTTTTGAATCATTGGTTTTATTAATTTTGATAATTTATAAAACAATTATTGTTCTTGCACTGTATTTTATTGTACAGTGATTTTTCAAAGTTATTCAAACCAGCCTTCAGATTTAAGATTAACCACACTAGCAAAAATAAACAAAACAATCATTCAAGATGTTTCATACCCCTACTCCATTCGCATAGTCTTTCAAACCAAATGGCAAATGGCAAATGGCCAATGGCCAATGTCGTAATGTTTCAAATACCAACTTCCATTCATTGAAGAATTTCAATATTCTTAAATCTATGAACTTCATTTGGGAGTCTTACTGCAGTACCAATTCAATCAAGGGGTGAAAACGGGACAAAACATGAACTGGTTTCCTTCTTGTGATCCTGTATCCAACATCTTGTTCATTTGGTTTGAATGACTATGCAGAAGGGGTTCGAAACTTTGTTGAATTCTTGTTTTGTTGAATTCTTGTTTTGAATCGTTTTGCTAGCGTGGTTTGAATCGTTTTCCTAGTGTGGTTGAATCGTTTTGCCGCACGGATTTGAACTATTCTATCTTTTTTGGTTTGAAACATTTTGTCACGTTGGTTTGAATACTTTTGAAAAACACTGTACGAACACAGAAAAACGCACCAGCACGCAATTGCGATTATTTCTTAGTAGAAAAACAGTCGAGAAACCGTTGCTGATACTGCCAAAGTTAATGGAGAATCAACCCAGGGTTAGAATTCTAAACTTGATTATAGGGAATTTTTGCAAGTATAGGGGTGACCTGTTTGTAAAAACGCATTGGAGGTTTCCCCCACCCGACTTTAAGACCTTCTAAGAATTCGGATGGTAGGTGTAATAAGTCCAAGGTTTTAAAAGCTGATTCCATGTTCTTCTATTGCACTGAAATTCTATCATTTAAGTACACCTGATATTGACAGACAAATATAACTATGATAGAAATAGTTGGTTAGACTGCAATTGATTCTTGATTTCAACCTAATTGATTAGCTCCACCACCTAATCATCACCCTCTCCTCACACACCGTCACATACCGTCACATACCGTCAGACACCGTCAGACACCGTCAGACACCGTCAGACACCGTCAGACACCGTCACACCGTCACACCGTCACACCGTCACACCGTCACATACCGTCACACCCTCACACAGTCACACCGTCACACCGTCACATACCGTCACACCCTCACACAGTCACACCCTCACATACATACTATTTCACCATCCTTACCATCTCCAACAAGCCACACTAAATACACTAAATACACTAAATACACTAAATACACTAAATACATGAATTACCCAAATATACCAGTGGAGTGAATAGACTAGATCAATAGAAAAACCACTCTTTAGATATTCAGCTTATACTCAGCTTCTGTGAGTGTATATGGATGATAGTATCACCAGGGAGTGAAAGTGGCGGGAGTAGTGAAAGTGGTGGGAGTAGTGGAAGTGGTGGAAATGGTGGGAGTAGTGGAAGTGGGAGTGGTGGGAGTGGTGTCGATTGAGTACTGAACACCGCACCACACTGTACAGTGTTTTTCAAAAGTATTCAAATCAGCACGGCAAAATGTTCAAACCACACTAGCAATATTAAACAAGCCAATAGTTCGATAAATTACTATTTTAAATACTTAATAAAGATTTGACATAAACAGTCGATTTCAAATTCTTGATCCTTAACAATTTCTAAGTCGTAAGTACGAAACTCTTTTAATTATTGGTCTACTTAATTTTGCTAGTCTGGTTTGAAACATATTGCCGTGTTGGTTTAAATAGTATTCAAAAAGACTGTATTAAAGCCGGACTGTATTAAAGCCGGACTGTATTAAAGCCGGACTGTATTAAAGCCGCACTGAGTACCCGCACTATATATTCATTGTGAGAACTGACTTGATACTTGTTACATTATACTCCAATAACTAGTGACGTGTCATGAAACCAATTCCCCAATTCATCACCTTGTTAACACTTGTGACCGTTGCCTTGGCACTGGGCTTCTATAGTGATGATCCGCATATCTATGAACTCACCCCGGCCAATTTCGGGAAGGTGGTGTACCAAACCAATTACACCACCATTGTGGAGTTCTACGCCCCTTGGTGTGGTTACTGTAAACAACTCCGGCCCATTTTCCATAAGTTGGCCAAATATATCCATGGCAATGCCAAATATGCCGTGCACGTGGCCAGTGTGGACTGTGATCGGGATGTGAATAAACCTTTATGTCAGAAACATCGTATCCAGGGTTTCCCCACGTTAAAAATCTTCCGCCCGCCCAAATTTGTTAGGGGGAAGAAATCAAAGGGCAAACACGTGCCGGAAGTGTATAATGGTCAGAGGGAATTGATTCCTATGGTGGAGTACTTAAGTACACGTATGAAGAATTATGTGAAGAAGTTCCATAGTGTATCTGAATCTTTGGGGGATTGGCTCTGGCTGCAAGACGGGACTAAAAAAGCTATTATAGTACTGAACTCCAAATCCATTTCCGCCTTGGCTCGTTCGCTCGCCATTGACTTCCTTGAGTCTTTGAGTCTCGCTAGTGTTTCCCTTAAGGACAATAAACTGTCGTTTGAATATGAGGGCCTGACTTATGAGCTTCCTGTTTCCAAAGATGATAAACTCCCTATTTTGCTTGCTTTTGATGATCAGAAAAAGACCTTTGTTCGTTATAAAGGAAGTATGGCCAATATGAAGAAGATCCAGAAGTTTTTGATGAAGACTTTGGATATTGTTCCTTCGGAAGGTCTGCTTTCGAAACGGGAAAAGCTCTTGAAGAAGTACAGAGGTGTTTCTGTGAAAGATGAGCTCTAAAAGAAGAGGAACCAGGAGAGAAAGAGCTCTAGAAGAAGAGGAAAAGGAAAAGGAAAAACGAGCCCTAGAAGAAGAGGAAAGAGGAAATGGAAAGAGACAGAGAGGTTCTAAGACCGGAGAAATTGTCATTTTGTTGTCTATGGATGTACAGAGATTGCAGGATTTGGTTGAGAACTTACAGATCTTCCGTTCCCCTTCTTTCCAGCTTATCATGTGTCTTTAAAAAGGACTCAAGAGAAGGTCAAAGGAAGAGTCTAAAAGCAAAGATGAAAAGGGACGGACTCAAGAGAAGGATCTTAAAGGAACGGACTCAAGAGAAGGTCAAAGGAAGGACTCAAAGGAAGGACTCAAAGGAAGGGTCTAAAAGGAAATGAATAAAAGGGACGGACTCAAAAATGAGTCAAAGAAAGGACTCGAAAGAAGGACTCGAAAGAAGGACTCGAAAGAAGGACTCGAAAGAAGGACTCAAAGGAAGAGATGAAGAGATGAAGAGATGAAGAGGTAAGAGACGTCAAGATTTAGTCCTTCGTTGGGTCTGGAGAAAGGGTCTGGAGGTGTCTGGAGGGGGTCTGGAACAGTAAATAATCCAACCAATACTCTGAACATCTTCCCATGGTTTACTCACTATGGGGTATCCATGAACACATATATTGGATACGTGTCTATCTAAGGTTTCGTTTAAACCAATTCCATTCTTGTTCTCCAGTAAATACCTAAGTATACTCATTGATGATTCCTCACGAAAACATGGCCGTACTTACATTTCATCTATGCCAATAAATTAACTTTCTATAGCTTAACGGTAAAGCCATGACATATTAATAGCCACCTCGATTTTGGTTCACTTCCATATTCAAGCATAAACGGTATGTTCTTTAATACATTCATGCCCAACTGAAACTTTGTCCGTTGATGGTTCCTCAAGGGAAGAAACCAAAGTGGCTTGTATAACTTTGAGAGAAACGTGACATCAAAAAAACTCTCCACTAAAACAATGGTAAGGGTTGTTCTGGAATAAACTCTCCACTTAAACAATGGTAAGGGTTGTTCTGGAATATGGTAGGGTCCTGCATAGGGTGGATCTAACAGTTCCAGGAAAGTTAGCAAGGTCGACTTGGACTAGATCATTCCCAGTGCTGAGTACTCTAGTACTAATTTGACCTTCACTTGGTGTAGTACCGAGACCTGTCGACCCATGATGACTGGTGCTTTTTCTATTGGGGTATAATTGTGCCTCATAGAGTCAAACCAGTCTTATATGTCAGATATCCAATTCCCTGCTGCAATTAGATATTGAGTCTTGAAGTCAGATCCAATTCGTTATTGAGTCTTGAAGTCAGATCCAATCGTTATTGAGTCTTGAAGTCAGGTATTCATTTCCCTGGTCCAATTCGTTATTGAGTCTTGAATTGTACCATTTGAATTTCATCCAAATATTCACACGCCATTCAATGGTGATCAGTGGTGATTCAATGGTGATCAGTGGTGATTCGTGGTGATTCCGTAGTATTTCACCAGGAATAAAGCTTCAAACTTGAATTTCACGACACTCAGGTGTCTAGAAGTCATTGCCCAGTAGTCTTGGCAGTAGTCTTGGCAGTAGTCTTGGCAGTAGTCTTGGCCCAATAGTATTGGCTCAGTTGCCCCGACTCTGTAGTGCTATTGTCTAGTATGACATAGCAGAAGGAATACCAGGACTGGCACCATTATCCCATGCTTTCACACTATACCGAATATCGCAAGACCAACTCAATACTCTCAACTTAGTCGTGCTATTTAGCCTCCCGGAATATGACCTCCGAATATAATCTGTGCCTGTATGACTGAGTGATTATGGCTTTCCATGAATATTCTTATCACCAATTGTGCATCCACATTTTCTCGGGGGTCTCCGCCCTTATTCAGTCCTGTAGCCAGCTAGTACTAACGTTCCTTCTCCAGTACTCAATGTCAGTGACCACTATCTATGCCACCGGTAAATTCTAATAACAGTATTAGAATCCGGAGTAATAGGAACTGCCGGCCTAGTTAGGTGTCATTAGATGGTAGTACCAGTAGTACCAGTAGTACCAGTAGTACCAGTAGTACCAGTAGTACCAGTAGTACCAGTAGTACCAGTAGTACCAGTAGTAACAAAATCCCAGATGCTTACTTACCAAAGGAATCCATCATGGCCAATAGATCTTGGACAGACTTTTTCGGGAGGGAGTTTTCTGCCGGAGAGTCCAAAGCCAGGATCCAATTGGTGACCTGATCAATCATGAGTCTGGAATTAGGCACGAAATGACCACCCGGGTGCTTGAGCAAGTCCGAGTTCTCCTTGGTGATATCATAGAAGGTATATGCTCTGTCATCGCCCACGACGGTGTCTAGTTCTCCGATCACGTGCAAAAGGCGAGTTTTGGTGGACTTGCCATTATCCTTGGTGTATAAATAATCGTATTGGGGCATTTTCCGAGTATCCACTTTGAACCCCGAGTAAAGAATGGCGAATTTAAGGGGGGAAGAGAAGATTTCTTCGAATCGATCCACCAAAGCCCCTGCCAATCCTGCACCCTGTGAGAAGCCAACAATCCCCACAACAACCCCTTCCTTTCCCTCCTTCCCTTTATCTCCTTTAACACCTTCCTTCTCCTTTTCCTTCTCTAATATATTCTGATCTTCAGGAGACCCAAATAAAATTGACCCACCCTGCATATACGCCCGGATGGTCTCGATTGCTTCTTCCAATGTATAACAATCATTATGATCTTTTAACCACCATGATCGGAAATTAGTTTCTTCCGATTCTCCCGCATCCACAGACCCAAATTTGGAAAGTGCATCCGAGGATGGGAGTTGTGCAGGCGTCAAGCTGATTGGTCCATTCAAATATACGGCCTTGTAGCCTAGCGCCGTGAGTTTTTTCCGTAGTGCCGAAGTCTTGGCGTAGAACACCGACGAGCTCTGTGTATAGCCATGTAAAAAGAGAATCTCGCCCTTGGACATTGTAAAAGGTAAAAGGTAAAAGGTAAAAGGTAAAAGGTAAAAGGTAAAAGGCCAAAAAGGTAAAAAGGCCAAAAAGGTAAAAAGGCCAAAAAGGTAAAAGGCCAAAAAAGGTAAAAGGCCAAAAAAGGTAAAAGGCCAAAAAAGGTAAAAGGCCAAAAAGGTAAAAAGGTAAAAGTGTTTAGTTAAAACCTTGTATGGAAAAAAGGATGTATGGAATAGTGTAAAAAACGATGGGCGGAGAGTGTAAAAAACGATGGGCGGAGAGTGTAAAAAACGATGGGCGGAGAGTGTTAAAAAGTGTGGGCGGAGAGTGTTAAAAAGTGTGGGTTAAAAAAAGATGTATGGGTGGAAAAATGTATGGGTGGGTTAAAAAAGTATGGGTTGAGAAAAGTGGACTAGTGTAAAAGAAGATGGGTGGAAAAAAGATGTGCGGAAGAGTGTAGTGTTGTATGAGTGGCAAAGGTATAAGTGTGGGTGAGTGGAAAAAATATGGGTGAGTGTGAAGGTGAATGTAAAGAGGTGAGTGAGGGTATGATAAACCAGTGACTGAGAATATGGTGAGATGGAGAGTAAGAGTTGAGTAAGAGTAAGAGTTGAGTAAGAGTAAGAGTTGAGTAAGAGTAAGAGTTGAGTAAGAGTAAGAGTTGAGTAAGAGTTGAGCATGACCATGAGTTGAGTGAGGGTGGAGTAAGAGTTGAGTAAGAGTTGAGTGAGTGTCAGAGTACAAGAAGTGAGGTTAAGAGTGATGGTAAGTAAGAAGTATGAGTGAAAGTATGAGTGAAAGTATGAGTGAAAGTATGAGTGAGAGTTGAGTGAGTGTGGAACTGAACATTTATGGGAGGTACATCAGGAGGACCTTCCAATAACCATGGAGTACAGTCCAGCATATTGTACTGAGCACCATTGAAGATGGGGTTCATAGTCTCATCAAGATATGTGAATACTTGAGGAGTTACACCAGAGCTGTTTCTAGGGTCTGACTGCTTCTGATGGCTGTTTCTAGGGTCTGACTGCTTCTGATGGCTTTTTCTGATGGCTGTTTCTGATTACTTAACTAACACTAGGGTATGGACCAGAGTCCCCTCTTATATAGATTTCCAGGACTCTGCTTAACTTTCCACACCAGAATGTGTGAGAGTGGGTAAAAGAGTACGAGAGTGAGAGTGAGAGTGAGAGTGAGAGTGAGAGTATGATAGGTGAATGGGTAAGGGTACTAGGGTATCAGTGAGAGTATGATAGGTGGGTGAAGGTATGAGTGAGGGAATACGGTAGTAGAGTAGAACACTGTGAAGAGTAGAACTGTGGAAGAGTAGATCACTGTAGTAGTTTACTATAGTACAGAGTATACAGTAAGTAATGTTACGTCTAACTTGCATGATCTAGAGTATACAGTAGAGTATACAGTAAAGCATACACTAGAGCATACACTAGAGCATACACTAGAGCATACACTAGAGCATACACTAGAGCATACACTAGAGCATACAGTAAAGCATACAGTAGTAAGTACTATCATGGAGTGAAGCAATACTTTCCTGGAGTACAGTAGAGCATAAGGTAGTACTTCATACTTAATACTGGGTATGAGTGAGGGTAAGAGTGAGGGTAAGAGTGAGGGTATGAAGGAGGGTATGAAGGAGGGTAAGAGTCAAGTGTTTGAGATTAAGAGTGAAGTGAAATGAGAATATGATAAGTCGGTATTATAAGTCGGTATTATAAGTCGGTATTATAAGTCGGTATTATAAGTGGGGGTATAAGTGGGTGAGTGTATGAATGTGTCAGGCTGAGTGAGAGAGGAGTGACAATTTTAGTGTGCCCGTTGTATCCTCTCAAACACCCTGTGAAAGAGGTTTCTTCTATATATCATTTTTTGAAGACTATAAATTGAACCATTGATACGTTGATACGTTGATACGTTGATACGTTGATACGTTGATACGTTGAGTTTCTTTACGCTTTCAAGGCCGTGCGCGTGCGCTTTTAAGCAATATGAGGGTATGAGTGAGTGAGTGAGTGAGTGAGTGAGTGAGTGAGTGAGTGAGTGAGTGAGTGAGTGAGAGAGTGAGAGAGTGAGTGAGGGAGTGATTCTTAGTCACGTGACACCACTTATAAACTCCATTGAATTCTACCATATGTATTATTAATCTTTTGCTATTTTGCTCTATTTACTTTTTTAGATTAAGAGTTTTCTATGGGTATACTAGTTTGGCCTAGATCCTTTTTTTGTACTGCCTTTCAACTACCTCCAAATCTGTCTATTCTGTCTTAATCTCTCTGTCTTAATCTGTCTATTCCATTCTATTTTCGTGAACATACCTAATTTATCCACTCCACTTGTTCCCCTTTTATTCTCTATTTCTGTATTCGCTATTTCTGTCTATTTCTGTCCTAATATTTACATATCTATCTATTCTGTCTATTTCTGGCCTAATATTTACATATCTATCTATTCTATCTATTTTGTCTACTACCCATACATCTATATTATATTCTGTCTACCCTCCATTACTCTCGACAACTCTTTATTCCTGTAAATATCTGTCTTCTGTCTCATTCTGTCTACCCCTCTCCCCTCTACTTCTGTCTATTCCTCTATATCTGTCTCATGTCTGTCTATTCTGTCTCATTCGTTTCCAAGAATCATGTACATTAACTTGGCTAGAATTAAAACGTTAAATAGTGTGTTCAAAATTTTAGGAAAGAAATATAAGTGAAGATAAGAAATGTCTATGTGTAAGAATTCTGTCCAATCCTCCAACGTCTCTAATTTCTATTCCTTTTTAACTTTTGTCTACACTTCTCTATCTTGATCTCTGTCTAATTATATCTACTCTTTTCTGTCTACCTTTGTCTAATATCCATATAGTTATATGTGTGTGTCTGGCTTGAGTTATTTCTGTCTATTCTGTCTACCTTTGTCCAATTCAGTCCACCTTCTACCCCTCCATCCTTCTATCCCTCTATTCCATTTCATCTCCTGTTTAATTGTGTATTCCTCTTTTCTGTCTCACGCTGTCTAAAATTTGTCCAATTCTGTCTACTCTTCACCCCCCCTCCCTATTTCTATACACATATCTTCCTGTCTACTTGTCTATCTGTCGACTCTACCTTCTACTGTCTACTGTAACAGTCCAATTCTCCAACAGTCCAATTCTACTCTGTCTAATACCATCTACTGTGTATAGTCGTATAAATGCCAGCTCTGTCTAAGTGTCTAAGTGTCTAAGTGTCTAAGTGTCTACTCTGTATAGCTGTCTAAGTGTCAGCCCTGTCTAAGAGTCCAACTATCCAACTGCTGCCTAGTTGTCCAACTGTCCAACTGTCCAACTGTCCAACTGTCCAACTGTCTAATACCATCTACTCTGTCTAAGTGTCTAAGTGTCTAGCTGTCTAGCTGTCTAGCTATAAAATACCACCTAATCCGTCTGTCTAATTGTCTAATACCATCTACTCTGTCCAACTATCTATCTGTCCAACTATCTATCTGTCCAACTGTCTATCTATCCAACTGTCTGTCTGCCTGCTTGTTGGTTGGTGGAGCCGTACAGGTGGATGGCATGTCCTGCACATACCCCAGAATCGCGGCATTTCTAAGCGCTCCATCACTCCACTTCTCTATCCACACCAAACCTACTAAACCCTCCTTCACCTCACTCTTTAAACACACCACCATGTCGTTCCAAAAACTCCCTTTGGAACCTTTGTTCGTCAAGATCGATGAATTGAAACCTCAATTCATTAAACGTCTCGCAGATGCAATTGCCATTCCTTCTGTGAGTTCAGATGAGTCGCTCCGGCCTCGCGTTAATGATATGGCCAGTTTCTTGGTATCGGAATTGACCAACTTGGGGTTCTCCGATATACAATTGAAGGATTTGGGTACTCAGCCGCCTCCGGTTGTGGATGCAAATTTGCAGTTGCCTCCCGTTGTTTTGGCTCGTTTTGGTGCTGATCCAGCCAAGAAAACCGTATTGGTGTATGGCCATTATGATGTGCAGCCTGCTTTGAAGGAAGATGGTTGGAATACTGAGCCTTTTGAGTTGTACCATGATACTGCCGCCGACATTTTGTATGGAAGAGGCTCTACTGATGATAAGGGGCCAGTTTTGGGGTGGTTGAATGTGATCGAGGCTCATAACGCCTTGGGCTGGGAGTTGCCTGTGAACTTGGTGTGCTGTTTTGAAGGTATGGAGGAGTCGGGCTCGCTTGGCTTGGATACTTTGATTGCCGCAGAGGCAAAAAACTACTTCAAATCAGTGGATACCGTGTGTATTTCCGATAACTACTGGCTCGGTACCTCGAAGCCGGTTTTGACCTACGGTTTGAGGGGCTGCAACTATTACCAGGTGGCCATCAAGGGCCCAGGTGCTGATTTGCATTCGGGAATTTTTGGTGGAGTCATTGCTGAGCCCATGACTGATTTGGTGCAGGTGTTGTCCAAGTTGGTGTCTGGAGATGGAGAGATCTTGATTCCTGGAGTCAAGGACATGATTGCTCCTTTGACCGAAAAGGAAGATGCATTGTATGATGATATTGACTTTTCCGTTGATGAATTGCACGCTGCTTCCGGTTCTGAAACTGGTATCTACAACAACAAGAAGGATATCTTGAAACACAGATGGAGATACCCTTCATTGTCGCTCCACGGAATCGAAGGAGCCTTCTCCGGCGCAGGAGCGAAGACCGTGATCCCCTCCAAGGTCGTGGGTAAGTTCTCCATTCGTACGGTGCCTGATTTCGACAGCAAGAAGTTGGACGAGTTGGTGTTTGCTCACGTGAAGAAGGTTTTCGGCGAGCTCAGGTCCAAAAACCAAATGTCCGTGGAATTGATCCATGATGGAGACTACTGGGTCTCGGACCCATTCAATGAGTCGTTCACTGCAGCTTCCCATGCCACCGAACACGTGTGGAACATTAAGCCTGATTTCACCAGAGAGGGAGGATCCATTCCCATCACCTTGACTTTCGAGAAGGAGTTGGGCACCCAAGTGTTATTGTTGCCCATGGGCCGTGGAGATGATGGAGCCCATTCTATCAATGAGAAGTTGAATGTCAGCAACTATATTAATGGCTGCAAGACCTTGGGAGGTTACTTACACTACTACGGCAAAAAATAAGGATTTTTATTTGTTTGTTTGTTTATTTGTTTGTTTGTTTGTTTGTTTGTTTATTTGTTTGTTTGTTTGTTTGTTTGTTTGTTTGTTTATATATAGCTCTGATTTATTTAGTGTGGATTAGAATATCGATTGGATGATTTGGTTTGGTTGGTTGTGGTTGTGGTTGTGGCTGGTGTGGTTGTGGTTGTGGCTGGTGTGGTT
Organism: Metschnikowia lochheadii; assembly: GCA_002370915.1. Taxonomy (NCBI): domain Eukaryota; kingdom Fungi; phylum Ascomycota; class Pichiomycetes; order Serinales; family Metschnikowiaceae; genus Metschnikowia; species Metschnikowia lochheadii. The sequence goes on along the minus strand of NLAW01001842.1, from coordinate 1,805 downwards.
GTGGTTTGGTTGAGTTTGGCACTGGTTGAGCAAAACACCCGTACACCAGCAGTTTTCAAACTCATTTAAATCATTCAATTCTAAACATGTACATTTCAAAACAGTATGGTTGAAATGCTGGGATTCAGAAGATTACTCCTCTGCCTTTATGGGTATACACCAGTTATCCATCGGGAGTTCCGATCGTTTATCACGAAAAGTGGAATTTGGGACTGTCTTTTTCACTCAGTTCCGCTCGGTTTGTGTATGGCATTCATCCCACTTGCTCCCGATTTGACCTTTCCTTCATATTAGGTTCTTTGATAAATTCATGCCTTACTAATATTATTCTCGTTGATGGTTACCCCTCCCCCCCACCAATAGTCACCATACCGAATGCAGGTGTGTTTCCACTCCGAAGCTTCTCGGATCTATCATCGACTTTGGAATAGAAGGTCCTCCAGGCAGAGTCCATGGAAGCAGCAGCCAAAAGGAATGTTTGGAGAAGATATACTGGGTTCATAGTCAGACTTGTATTAGCTCCTAACAAGTCCACAGAGAAGTCCTATTATATAGTAAACGGGTGGTACCCTTTGCATAGTCTTTTAAACCAAATGGGCCCACAATGCTTCAATCACTGTCGTTTTAAGAACTAGTAATCCTGCATTAAGTGTGGAGACAGCGACTGTTTTCTGTAACTTGGATCTCCACAGCACTGGTGATCCACCAAACATTATCATGTACCCTGGAATTAATCGATATCCTTCATCAGCTTCCGAAGCAAAGCTTGCGTCAGAGTATGCGACAAGATTTTGACATGTCGTAGGCACGTATATGAGCCCAAAAGTTGTTGTTCCTTTGAGGTAGCGGAGTACCCTTTTGGCAGCAGCCAAATGTTAGTTTAACGGGTCCTTTAGGTATCTGGAAAGTTTCAGTACAATGTAGTTGATGTCAAAACGAATAGTGGTTGCAGTAAAGAGTAGTTTGCCAATTCTAGATCGGTATTCCGTTCCATCCCAAGGTTCTTCATCTCTATCAGTTGTATTTTTCTCAAATCCTTTCACTTCCGCTGGTACAACATTTGAACGACATTCATCAAGTCCATAATTAAGCAATAGAGCATCAATATAATCACCCAAATGCAACTTAGTGTAACCATTTCCCACCACAACACAATGTTCATACCAAGAAAGTTCTTGGCCTCTCCTAAACCCTTCTTTTGAAAGCTGCTACTAAGCATTTCCTTTGTCCTCGACACCTCAGCGGAGCTGTTACCAATTACCAAGAAATCATACACATATAATGCTATGAATGCTAAGGTATCCCTTGTCTTCTTTGGGTAGATGCATGTTTTATTGATAGCTCGTTTGAATCCCATCTTGCTGATCTCGTCATTAATCACTTGATTCCACACAAGTGGGGCTTGTTTAAGACCATATAGGGATTTGTTGAGTTTCAAGACACATTTTTCGTTGGAACCATTCTTGAGCTTCTGATGATCGCCCGGAATCTGTTTCATGGAAATGGTCTTGTCGATCTTACCGTTAAGAAAGGCTGTTTTCACATCCATCTGATGAATGATCATATTATGATGAGTAGCAAGTGCAAGAAGAACACGTAAACTCGCATAGGAGATTACTGGTGCAAATGTCTCTTCATAGTTAATACCCTCAACTTGTGTATAACCTTTAGCGACTAATCTTGCCTTATACTTGCCACCTTATATATAGGATAACAAGGTTGATGTTGATGTTGATGTTGATGTTGATGTTGATGTTGATGTTGATGTTGATGTTGATGTTGATGTTGATGTTGATGTTGATGTT